>JAOPJI010000107.1:4005233-4015789 GCA_027122695.1 Merluccius productus
CTCTCTCTCTCTCTCTCTCTCTCTCTCTCTCTCTCTCTCTCTCTCTCTCTCTCTCGCTCTCTCTCTCTCTCTCTCATATTTTATTTCACACACACACAATTTTTTGCACATTTTGAAGTATCGCATTAGAAAAGGTTTATGGAAATGGCAAAGGCTCGCTTGAGGTGGTTTTTGCCTTTTTCGAAAAACAGTTAATACGCTAAATGGGAGATGGAAAATTATTTTGCCAAATAATTGGCGAAACATGGCTGGTAGCAACAACAGGTATGTCTGGACTGATGAGACAACTTCTGACGAATTTTTTTTTTTTGGTTGCTACATTTCAAAAGTGTTCGCTTGACAATTAGAGACAAATAGAGACACTACCAATGGAGAGATCTGTTTGCCGAAATCTGAGTTTTAACTAGCCTGGCAATTAACTATAAACACACATATGAACATATCAGTAAAGGATTAAGGGCTGTGATGGTACATCGATATGTTTGAGAGTCAGTAGAGTGTTTATGTGTTGTAAAAAAAAAAATTAATTTATTACTATACAACAATAAACTGACATAAACTGACTGCGTGCATAATAATAATATGATATATAATGCTGTGCCGCACGGCATGGGTTTTATATTGTATCGATCCGAGACCATGGTGCACCTCGCTGGGCGCTGGCAGACAGTGGCAACGTAGCTTGGGAAGTATGGCAGAAATTCAAAAGCCTAATGCCACCGCATTCAAAATCAGATGTGTGGACACTAACAGGAACAGAACCGTAGTCATGCCATTTGCTAAATATGCAATGCTGCAGTGAAATATTCTGGAAATATCACAAACCTGCAAACTCATTTGACAAGGCACTATAGCACCGAGCTACCGACTGCTAACGCAGACAAGAGAAGTCTTCGGTCTTCAGATCAAACACAGTTAACCCTAGACCAAGTGCTGACTTCCAAATTACCCCAGTCATCTGATCAAGCTCAGAAAATGACCAATTCAATTATCTGTTTCATATGAGATATTTGTCCCTACAGTGTAGTGGATAATGAAGGATTCAGGCACAACAGATGTGAGCCATGGTACACTATTGACTTCGTTGTTTTTTAGCAGACGCTGCCACAATTCCTTCAGACAAGGGCTTTGCTTGAAAGCCACACCGGTTTAAATAGCTGATTTGCTAAAGCATTTGTTCAAGAATATAGCTGATTTGCTCAAGCCATTGAAAAATGGGGCATCACAGACAAATGCCCCGCATTAGTAATGGATAATGCATCAAATATGCTTGTCATGCTGCTCAGTTAGCTGGAATGACACATCAAGTGTTTTGCCCATTGCTTGAACCTGGCATCGCAGCGTTTCATTGAAATATTACAACCTTTTTTAAACAAAGCACCATGGCTGGTGCTGGTTCCACCATGGTGGAACAGTGCTTTTGACATGCTGGAGGTTTCTAGAGCAACAGCCCATGATATTTACAACATAATTATCCAACAAAGTATGGAGAAGTGAGAAAGACCTATGCACTCTCAGTGAAGCAGACATCGCATGTGCAGAGGATGTCGTGAACGTGCTCAGACCACTGAAAATAGCTACAAACGTAATGTCGGAGAAGACCCCGAAGCTGTCGGTTGTAGCACCGCTAAATGCACAGCTTCTGCAAAGGAAAACTCCAGTTGTTAAAGAAATCAAAGTGGCAGTGTCAGGAGACTTACAAGTGATACACAAACGACAAAGACATCCTCTACACAGCGCCGGCACTTGATCCCAGGTTCAAGTTTCTACCCTTATCTGGAGAAGAGGTCTTGGACAGACTCGACAAAATCACTGCTAAAGTTGCAGAGCAGTATCGACGTCAAACTCAGGTAAGCCAAATAGTTAATAATAATATGGAATGATTAGCCTATTACAAAAATGAGATGTGCGTATTATTTATGACACATTATATTTATGACACATTAGCTGGCACCACATTAGCAATTATATGACTTTAATATTCCTACAATATAAACATTACATTTGCTAATACATATTGAAATTGTAGTACTTTTATGATATTCCTACAATATAAACATTGCATTTGTTAATATATATATTGAATATTATAGTATGTTGTAACTTGATAATCAAATGTAACATGCTTACACATGTTAACTGTTAGTTTTCAGTTAGTTTTTTCAGCAGCAAAAGAGTTGTTGTAAGAACTGAACCAGGGGACGCGGGCCACTCTGGAGGACCCCTGCAAAGAGGACAATGCGTGAATCTGGTGGTGCACTTGAAGCTTTACTGGGAGGTACATTCAGAAGCTCTTGGAGGAACATTCAGAAATCAGATGAGGAAATAGCAGAGGCAATATAAAGAAGCAGCTTCCTTACCACTGAGTGGAGACCCACTCAGTTGGTGGAAGGCATCAAGTGGAGTTTCCTCCACTTGATGTGGCTGGCCAAGCATTAATTCTGCATACCAGGCACCAGTGTCTCAGCAGAGAGAGTATTCTCTACTGCTGGAGACATTGTTAGAGCACAAAGGAGTTCCCTAAAACCAGAGCATGTAGACCAACTGTTAATCCTAAACAAAAACCGTAAAATCCAACAAAAACCTAAATAAAATGGAAACTCAGTCAGGCTTAAGTTCAGTCAGACAGTGTAGGCTATAAATGGTTTGCAAAAGAATGCCCATTAACAAGTAACTAAGTTTTGATGTACTCTACTCACTTTTATTTTTGAGTACCAAATTATTGTATTGTGTTCAATGCTCTGTGAACACAAACATTCTTTGCACAAGTTTTTAAATACTTGATTTTCACTGATGTTTGATTAAAAAGATCAAGGGAAAATAACTTGATCCAACTTTTCATTATTTTTGTATTTTGATTAGATTGTGATGCATATTGTGAGGTACATGTCGATTCCCAGCCCTAGTCTAATTATGGCAGGATGAAACCAACAATATTATTAAAGATTATTCAGCACTTGAGTCAATTAAGATACAATTGAGTTAAGTGTAAAGTTTGATTGATTCACTACAACAAACGCATACATAGCAACCACAAAATGGCCCACATGAAAGGTATTTTCACTGGGATAACCTTACCGTGGGGTGCGTTGTCATGGTGGGAGGCGGGTGGCCAGATCTGCCCCGTCTTGCGGACGCTGACGATGGTGGCCTCTGACATCACCACGTGCTCCCCCTGTGGTCTGTGGTGCTGGCGCTTCTGAGACTGCGGTGTGGGCGGGCTGCTGCTGTCATATGAGTGCTGTGAATTCTGGGAGTTCTGTGAGGGCGAGCGGCTCTTTTCCCGGAAGGGCCGGCGGAAGGCAGTGGTTGGGCTGGGGGAGACGTGGCTGGACTGGCCCGAGGAGAAGTCCTCCTCGCTGGATGTCAGGTTCTCGTTGGAGCTGCAGTCCGGCGTGTAGCCGCCACCACCGCCACCTGCGTCCTCGAAGCTCCCGGGGGAGTAGGAGCGCCGCGGCCAGGTGAGGAGATGGTCGTCACCTCCACTGTGGCCATGGTCCCTCATCGTGACCCCTCCTCCGACACCTCCTCCTACACCACCTCCTCCCCTTCCGTCTCCTCCTCCGCCGCCACCCTCGCCCATCATCACCCCTCCGACGTACACACTGGAGTACACCTGGAAGTCTGACGGTTGCCACGGAGGCGGAGCCGGTTTTCCACCGTTGGTGCGGGCAGGGTGCCACGGGTTAGGGTCTCCATCTTCGTACTCAGCGTCGTAGCCGCAGGTGCTCTCCGTGGAGCGCCCCCTGTGGACCGGCCGTGTCCGCAACTCTCCCGCCGCGGTGGCCAGGTTGCCAGGCAACGAGTGGAGGGACCTCTTCCGCTCCATCTGCATGGCCTGGGTTCCCAAGGTGCTGATCTGATCGGACACCTCGCGGTCGTTGACCCGGACTAGACCCCTCTCTGCGTGGAACTCCATGTTGGTGTAAAACGGTGGAGGTGGTGGTTGTTTGTCCTGGCCCTTGGCCACGTCACCTGCTGAGTGGGAGTTTGCCCGCTTGATCCTTTCAAAGTTGGACCTGAGGGCCGCCACGCCGAGGCCCATCCCCAGCTTGTCTTTGGGGTCGGAGGGAAGCTCTTTATCTGGAGGCTGACTGGGCCTTCGTGGAGATACGGACGCACCACCTCTCTGCTGTTTGGATGGCGAAAGCCCTTCCAGGTTGTCACAGGACTCTGCCTGTTGAGGAACCTCAAATGCTGACTGGAGCTCCAGGCCGTCTCCGTGGGAGGCAGACTTCCTCGCCGGAGGAGGTCTAGGCTTGGACCTTTCGCATTCTGCCACAGGCTGGAAGCGGCTTCTTTCCCCAACGCCAACCCCTCCAGTCTCCTGCATGTGTGGCTGCTGGGACGGGCAGTCAGCGCCCTGTGTGGCATTGGGGTCCACCCCCTCATTTAATGGCGTCTTCCTAAAGCCCCACCGCTGGCGGTCGTAGCTCTTCCTCTCCTTGGCTAGAAGAGTCTGCAGGTAGATCATGCGAAAACGCTCCTTGTTCACCTCTTGTTCCAACCACCTAATAGTGGCTTTGCATTTCTCCAGCTCCTGTTCGATGCCCCCCACAGACCGCAACTCCATTTTAGGGGGCTCAGACTCCGGGAACTGAGCTTTCCACGCTTCAATGAATCCCACCGGTTCCACCATTGTTAAGGAAGACCGTTTCATAGCCCACACCGGGATGATGTCACGGGTAGGCTACACGGTTGGTCGCAGTCCAGCTTTCGACACGGAAAAAATCCAACAATACCACAATAACTACAATACAGCAAATCCGCTCAGAAATGCACACTTTAACTGTTGACACTTCTCCTCGGCTTTGCAGTGGCAATAATTAATCATAACATAACCGATCGGCTGCCCATTTACAATATCATAGGGAGATGCGTGGAGCACGGGTGAATGTGCTTCCCGTTGTTCGTGCATTATTCCAGGAAAAGAGCATCAGCAATCTGAAGATGAAACATCTCAGACCCAACACAATGACAGCATCTGTCTTCGCTAAATTCTGGGATTTAACTCTCGTGGTGGGGAAATTAAAGCAAAAATGCGTATTTATTCCTACTCTCCATCAACACATCACACCAAACAGCCCTTCACCATTGACTTGTCCACTGTTCATCCACAACACAGTATTCTGGATCCCTTTGTACCTACCAGTAACGTCCAATGCGAATGGTGGAGAAAGGGGCAATACGCAACACAAAAATCTGTTTCGCAAAATGAAGATGATCCCGTCTGACTTGCGGTTAAATATCTGGAAGAATTGGTATTTCTACCACCGTGTTATTTAATTTCAATGACACATCGGGTGTCATGGTTTTAGAGAGGTTTCCCGTTCCCTTGCCTGTGATGGTGCTGTGTCCCCATCTCGTAACAGCAGAGCCGCGAAAAATGGGAGGGACCACTAAAAATGATTGACAGTCTTGCTGGTTAAAGAGACAGAGCAAAATGTGTTGGTTCTTACCTGGAGATTTTTGTTCAGTGTTAACATCTTTGCTTTCATATTTTAGAATAAATGATTTATTCTCGACAATGTTTGTGTTGGCTACGCTTTTTAAAAATAAACTTACTTTAGATGGCTTGTGTTATGTTCACAGCTAGTTCAAACACAGGTAGGCTATTGTATAATGTCTAAAGTAAATATTAGACTATTAATAATGGCATATTAAGATAAGGGTAGGCCTATTACGCGATTTACAGACATAGGATAAAGATCCATGAATATAAAAAACAATTCAACTAGCGCTTGTCGTGCGCAGCATCCTCAGGTTATTTAACGCAGCTTGGTGGAATCCGCCTCAACAGTGACTCCACGTGGTTGAGTTGTGTCGGTGCAATGTACCTTTGGGACCCTAGTTTGCCAAATCGTCTATAAATCTAATCTACACAACAGTAATAAATATCAAACTTTAGTTTCTGTAACATTTTTGACTGTTCTATGCAAACGGCATACTCGACATCTTAGGCCTATTTTATTAATCTGACATTATCTTCGTTGCGGAAGGACAAACGGAACGTGACAGTGAGAGACCAATATGTTTTTATTTACCTGGAACAATTGCAGAAATGCATGTACAATAATTGTAGGCGCATGAAATGATAGTCGTTTCACATATACGGTTGATATTGTTCTTTGACAAGGTAATGAGGAGGTACCCTTCTGGACCCACTCTAAAATAGTTTTACAGTTTTACTGCACTTTGTTATATTGTGGAAACAGCTATGCAGAGACAAGAGTACACAACAGTATTGTACTGCAAGACACCTTTGTGTCATGAGTGTCATCAGCCTTATTTAAACCAGTCAAGTCCCTTATTTCTCCATGACAAATATTGTGCAAAGTGCTCAAAGCATTGTAATAAAAAACAGTGTTACATATTTTGATATATCTTCCTCTGTAAAACCATTTATATACCTTTTTTTTGCATTGTACAAGATAATCTGTAAATATAAATTGCAAAGCATACTTACAGCTAAATGCCCATGCACAACAGTGTATAGTAGGCCTACAGTAATATAAAACTATAACCACGCAAACAAACCCAGTGTCATTTTAGTGGAGAATTTGGAAAGGTTGTTGTTCATGCACGGAGGAACGTCAGGGCTATGCGTCCTTCCAGTAGGCCTACGTGCAACTCTTGTCATAAAAACACATTTAACACAGAAATGGAAGTGCGAGTATGCATGGGATAAATGTGGTGACAGGTGAACCTGGGACATATCTTCCATGACTACATAAAAACCTACAGCGAACAACAAGCATACCCCATTTTCCTTCATTTGCTGATTATAAAAAAGTGGTATGATGTGAATACCGTTTACCATATTGGATGTTTAAATCTTCATCTACGCTGCAGGGAATGGACGTCTTTATGAGAATGAACCTAGGGAGGGAGACACAATTAGTCAAAAGAAAAACAGATATATAGCCTCCACAATAATAACCATCAACGTTGCATTATTACAATTTGGTAAAGAAATATAACAAAGTGTTGGTGTTTGTGTGAATTTAAGCAGGTGTAAAAAAAAAAGGTGAAAAGAGTGCAGGGTGAAATAGGCATGTAAAAATGGGACTAGAAAATGTGTGAAATCTCTCACATTTAGAGCTTCTTCCATTATAATGATGGCGGGAACATTGACCAGCTCTGAGGTCCAACTGAAAAGTCTTCTGACAGACTAGTGAGCAGGTGGCTGCTCATTTTTCTGCTGTGTGGCAGTGTCGGTTAAACCAATTTAAAATGAGTAGACCTTCTGGTTTTACGCAGGATCAACCCATCTTGTGGTTTTTAGTGTGACAATATGAAAAGTGTAGGCCTACAGCTGGCATGTGTAATGTAAGGTGTTGGGTACATTGTGCAATGTATATACTGTGTTTGGTTGTGAAGGGAAAGGCATATACTCACTGTAGTGACAGGGGGACACTAGTGGAAGGCATTGAAGAAGAAAGCACACAGTTCTTGTAAGTAGTAAACAAATCACACAATGCAAACGAACCCAGGTGTCTACTAAAACATGCTGTTTAAGAGGGTTTTTTGGCTTATGTACAAAAATGTCAGTTGTGCACTCTGAGATAGTGAGAGTGAGGGACTGAGACAGAACAAGTGTACACTATACTACAAGGGTTATGTCCCACACAGATTACAAAGTACAGATCTCTATACATTAAACCCCTGGACAGGGTGAAAAATAAACTAGATCTGTTTATTTTGAATTATAAATAGCCCCTGCCAGCCATGTTTGTGCAAGTAAACATGAATCATTCATCAGTCTGTACATGATCTGTTTTCAAGTATCGTACAATACAAAAACACTGGATAGGAACCATCTCATACCCTTTTAGACCTAATAAATGAAGACAGAAAACACTTTGATTCAAAGGGTTCATGAGTGTATTTTTCGTAGAAGATGGGAAAAAAAACAACATTTGGGGTCTCACTTGCAATCCAAGTTTTATATTTAGAGTACTTGATATATTACTTTTTTGCAGTTTTGTTTCAAACAGTCTCCTTTGAATCAAACCCCTTGCCGTCAAGAAATGGCAATATTAGTATTATTTAACCATATCCAGGCCAGTCTCTTGAAACACTAATACAGTTAATGAAGACAAAAAAACAAAACAAGCAAAACAAAGAAAAATCATTTAAAAAGGCTTGAGGCTAGGCCGATTTTGTTTTCTGCACAAGCCAATAGGAGCACACCTCGTATAGTATACAGTTATTTTAATGAATTGTTAAATATCGACTGGAAAGCCATGTGGGTGAGGCACCTAGAGAAAATGAGTCATACTGAGGTAGCTGTGCTCTGCCTAGTGCAGAAAAACTGGCTTTTCAAATCAGTTATTAAAAACTTAACATCGACGAAGGAAGTTTTTACATTAAATGGTGGGGTGGGGGGCATATACAATTAAATTATAAATGAAGAAACCACATACAGATCATGCTCGGTCACAGAACATGCAGCTTTGTTTTGTTTTGTTTTTTTAAGCATAACTAATGTTTTGTATTTTTTTCCCGCATTCAACCACTCACTCCCCAAACCTTTCCCATCCTTCTCCGTCGCACAATGCTTGTCCGTTGGCTCTGAAAGAATTCTGAAGTTATACTGGACACAATGGTAAACATTAGAAAATAAATCAAGGCGCTCTTAATAAGTCACGCTTGGTAGAAACCAAAGCAATACAAAAACAAAACAAAAAATAGTGTGAAATCTCTGTACAGGTCAACGTACTGCTTAGGAATATCTAAATTTGAAAAGGGAACCTTATCAAAACATGGGATTCTGCCATTTATACTGTAGTGAAATGAGATGAAAAATATTCCCAAATCATTCAAAATACACATTTAAAAAAATGCAATATTGACAATAAACACAAAGTCTGATACATTGTAGTTTTCTCGTTTAAACCAGCAAATAAGTCCACAGCTATGGGAGTGATGGTCATCGAACACTCACATTTAAAGCCTCAGCCATCCAAATAAAATAATAATTATCCAAACAAATGACTTCTCATTGCCACAATTTTAGATTATTTGTTACGTTGTTTTCATGTGTTAAACTTGGTCCTTCTCATGCACACTCGGCAAGCATACACAAGCACACGCTCTACTTCTACACAAACACATACTAGCTATGCACACACAGGTAGGCAGAGATGGGAGGGGGAGTGGCGGTGAGGAAGGGAGGTGTGGTGGTTGGAAGAAAACTCAGTGCTTGGGTGCTCAAGTCAGTCAAGACCAGAACATGTCGGCCATGTTAGTGTCAGAGCTGTAAATCCACAGCACTAGTGGGAGGGAGAGGGCCACGAAGGGCCAGGAGATGCCCTCCATGCATGCAGCGAAGCGGCAGGCCGGGGGCTTCACCGGCTCTTTACCAGCCTCCAGGTAGTTCCTTGCTGAGAACTTGAGCAGCTCGTCTAGCAGGATGACGGGCAGGGAGATCTTCAGCACCATCAGCCACTGGGTCAGGTTAAGGGGGGTTATCTGGAAGATGATCTGGAGGGAAAAGGTGTTCCACACATCACCTATCTGTGTATGGCATCATGAAAACACTACCACGTTACAATTATTCCCATTTTAAAGCTGGTATTGTTGAAGTCATTCTGAATCCCAAATCTTCCCATATTAGGGTTTATCCATACGACTAATCCCCTGATGGTTACACAGACATTTTGTAAACGACTACTCAACTGGTCTTCAGTAAACATTCTAAGAGGCCAAACATGGTCGAACAAATATTGTTTGTATTATAAGAGCCATTTAAAATTCTTAATCTGATATCAGGCTGAAAAATTGTGACGTGCATCACTGCAGTCTGCTCTTGTAGCGAATGTGTTGCTCATGGCACCACTTAAATTGTTAGGTGGGGGGGCAAAATAGTTGGAAGTTTAAATCTAAATCATCCAAAATAAATTCTGTTCGATATAGGTTATCGATACACTACTACTGTGGGCAAGTGAGCCGCCGTTTGCTCAAACTCAGTTAAGAAAATTAACACTTAATAAATATAATCAAGCGGATCATGGTTTCTTTTCTTTGGAAATGATTGACATTTCAACGATGCGCATGACTAAAACAGGGTGAGCTAAGCACCGTAAGTGTGTGCACAGCTTAAGAGTTCAATCCTTCAATGGGAGCGCAAGCTTGATCATATATCAATGGTTATTATTCGATATCTAATTAAAACAGGGTATTTTCAAATGAAGTCATGAATACCAACTGAACTGAACGGCCGCACACCTGACCACATTTAGGCCTACTGACTGGGGCGAAGAGAGCTGTTGAGAATTGTGCACCAGATTAAAGAAAATCATTAGATTTCTGATGACTGGAAAACTACACGTTTAACGTTAGTTCATTATATTAATAGATGCATGGTTTAATTCATATATATGCGTATATATCAATAGTGCATGCCGTGCTTCTGTGATTCATATCTCGACAGAAATGCTTTTCTCACTGTGTTCACATCAGAAGCGAATTGAGCTGCCAAATCACCGGAAGTCATTCACTTTCTATGGGCAAGAGCGACCAAAGCGTCACAAGCGACCAACGCTACCAGCGGC
>JAOPJI010000107.1:4040811-4055853 GCA_027122695.1 Merluccius productus
ACACACACACACACACACACACACACACACACACACACACACACACACACACACACACACACACACACACACTAATCGATTGTCAATGAAAGCTATGGTGCAGGACTTTTACATGAGGGTCTGTTACATTCAAGTCCTTGCCAAACGAGTACACACAATGCTGATTAAGCTCATCAGCGGCAGATAAATCTTTCTGTCTTTCACAGTACACAGTCCACTGGCTGGATGAATGCATACTGTGCATGCTCTATGGGCAGAGTGTACGCACCACCGACTTCCCTTCCGGTTTACTTTTACTTGACGGATACACTAAAATACAGTTGTCCTAAATACACTTTCGACATGAATGCCACATTAGACATTGCACTTATACATTATACACTATCCGCATGTATAATATTTATACTTGAGAGGGCTTTTGTCAGCGAATGGTTAAGGATTTCCCAGGTCAGCAACGTTAATGAAGAGAAACTATAATATAGCCAGGGAGGAGAAAGAACAGAAAATGACTTTGACTGAAAGAAACAAAGCAGAATATATAAGGTTGGTCTTTCTGGCCCGAGGGGTCCATTGGGACACTATCCTTAGCCTGGATGGGAGCACTGTGTGGACCCACAGGCCTTCACAATAAGGTCCATTAATAAGCCCTTTTTTCTTCCTCTCCATTCTTTCAGTTACACATGGCAGCCATCACATTGACTAAATCATAAGCAGTGGTAACACCTCAAAGAAAAGCCCTTTGGGGAGACCAACGGCATCATGCAAAGCATTTTCAATGTCTAATTATATTTTTAATAACTTTCTAGGACCTTTCTTATGCACTGCTATAGCTTGTTCTGCCATAGATACCAATAATGATTCTGTCAAGAGGAACTGCTGGGAGAGCTTGAAGAGGTGGCTCAGCTCATTAGCCTTTCAGCATCAAGGTGGACTTGGACCAACTGGACCAAGTCCAAGCTGTGATTGCAGTTGTAGAAAAAAAACAACCTGACACACACACACACACACACACACACACACACACACACACACACACACACATATATATATGCATACATATACATACATATGTATATATATATACATACATACATACATATACATATGTATATCGCCAGAATAAGGTTTTTCCATAGAGTGAATCAGAGAGAATTGCTTTCTGAAAAAAAAATCTCTGATGTAGTACCTTAAAAAAAGTAATTTAAAGTCACGCATTTATGGCTGTCCTTCTCCTGGTCGAGTGCCAACACTCATCTCATAAAATCAAGGAAGAAAGAGTGCCATTTCACGGGGTATTTTAACAGTTGTTTAAATTATTTTTAGGAGTCAATCACACAAACACAGATATTTTCAGCAAAAGTGGCATTTGTGCATGATACAATGAAAAGTACAAGTGGGAAAAATGTAATGCCTACCTGCCATACTCCTACAATAGCGTTTGCTATCAGAATCAGAAGGATCACAAATGGCTCCACAAAAGCTGTGATGGTCTCTTCTCCTTCTTCAAACCAGGCAAGAACCTACACAAGAAAAAAAAAGATTCAGACCCCAGAGTTATACAAATACACAAAACCTAATGCACAATAACATAAGATATAGCATAAGATCATATTAGATCATATTATAAAACATTCTAGTGTACTGGCATTTTTGAACAAAGTTGCATTATTCAAATTACCACAATTGCATACAAAAATAATTATATAGTTTGACTGTGTAGCTTCGATTTCTAGTCTCTCTTGTGACACTTTCGTTGTACAAGAGAGCCTGGAGGAACACCTTAACAGCTTGGGCAGGGTGATGCTTGAGCTGTGATTGGGCAGATTGGTTCGAAGGGCGGGACGGGAAGCTCGAGGGGCCAATGGCTAACTATTGGCCAGAACAAAGAAGCAGTAGATATATCATCCACTATTCCATACTTGGAGCTAATACTATATTTCCTCAATATAGACCTGGGCAGTGAGGTTACACTTGGATTTCCCATGTTAAAGCCCTATTTAAAAATGTTCCATCAGTAATAACATTACAGCCAAACCATATCACGTAGGTTTATAATCTTTGACAAGGGAAGTCACCATGGACCTAGAGGATTATTTAATTGGGGATTACTTATTATTTTACTGTTCCAACCAATAAATGTAACTGTTTTACGTTAATTGTTGAGAATATGTACTATGTGAAACTATAAGTCAAAACCTGTAGATCACGTCATATCCAGTTAAAGTTGGAGATACTGGATTCCTTCCAGTGTTAATCCTGTGTCCCTTTAATTGTTCATGCATCTCTTGTTGTATGCCAAATATGTAAAAAAATAAAATAAAACTGAAAATCCCGGTCTTTTCGCTTCCTGTATAACGGTTTCAAATGTTTGATGACTCATCCGTTTACTCATTTTGCATCCAATGAAAATGCTTTCTCAAGTTTTATGTCCCTCCCCATGAATATAAATCCTGCCAGTTTCCGACCGGCGTCTCTCCTACACCATGAGCACTGCCAGTCGGCTCGAACATATAAGGCCTTACTCCAACTACTTCATCATGGTCGTGTTCTTCCTCATTTTCATTCCTGTCCGATATTTCCAAGTATATGTCGGCAACATACGCAGGTGTAGGCCGTGGCGACAAGTCCTCCACAACAGACAGCAGGCATCATAGCTTTCCATGTTGAGCTGCGAGCTACTGTCAATCTGACGACACACTGAGGCCTAGTTTCCAATGATTTATAACTGGACTTTAACTGTATCAACTTTGTCTGTAGGATACAGCACAACAAAGTAGAACATAAACACAACAATAAGCACAATTAAAGCAGACAAAAAATAATCTTTAGAAAACAAATAAAACACTTAACATTCTCTCCTACTTACTCATGGTAGAGGCACAAAAATCAAGGAAAAACGACCAAATCAACAGCAAGTCAACTTTTGACACAGAGCAACAGCAAGTCTACTTCGGACAGGCAAAGTAATCTTTTATTTTTACATCCACAAATTATCACGTGATCTTGTGATTCTGGTGTGATCTTGGTGGGATAGGACGCCACGGCCACGCTGAGGACTGAACATGCCCCTGTCGGAGTCGGAACGCACCCGCGTTGGAGTCAGTGGGTTGAGGGCGTTAGCGCTATTGGCTGTAAAAGCCAATCAATATCCAAGACAAGTCCCTACCTAGCTTTGTGTTTTTACTGGAAATATGTAAATTTGTGGAATTAACTGAAAACTGAAACAATGGCATTTGACACTTTGACCTGATTATTATAAAACGTCGAACATCGATGTCCTATTCCTATCTTTCCAATATGTGTAGTACTGTAGTTTGTTATTTGCAATTTGTCACTGGCTGTCGTGTCAGGCTCCCCGCAATCTGTTCCAGTGTGCCATTTTCCTATGCTATTTTCCCCAGAATGACTTTCACTAGCACCTCTCAACACCAGGAGGCAACATTCTGTAAATTGTACATTTATAAATGTAATAAATTAATCAAATGTATTATAACAATATGTTTAACTATATTATTAATTGTGAAAGCTAGCTAGACATTTTGCAGTATGCCATGATACAATATACCACACGGGTGATAAAATTGACTGTCGCAGAGTCATAGCCAATACTTTGATGAACATTTCGGTATGCAGCTATCGCTGAGGCTAGCAAGTTTATGCTCAAAGAAATGAATGGCTGGTCTGGGACCACATGTCGAAACATGGATGCAGCGGCCATATCTGGGCGCCACGCTGCCAGAACAGACTAAATCAGCCGGGTTACCAGTGACCACCAGGCCGTTTCCTCTTCAAACGAGCCCATGTCTATGCAGCTGTATGGAGATCATAGCCACGCCCCTAGCCCGCAATGCCGAAGTGCAGTCTGGATGCATGTCTTATTACTAAATTACGGATTTCTCACCATAGGAACATTGCAAAATTGAATATGCAGTGATTCTGATACCGAGTTGTTGTCATATGGGAATGAAACTAATCTGATACTTATGGTTGATGCTACAGCGATTTGAAGACAAACTCTCCTATTAAACCCCATTGTAACTACTGCAGCAATGTGTGTGTGATGTAGTAGCATCTCCAGAAATCTAGTTAAGCTGCGGCAGTGAAATACTACGGTAAAATAGGACCTTGGTTGCGTTGTACATCAACAACATGGTACTTTATTTTAACTTAAGTCAGGTTTATTTGGAATAAAAACTTCAATTTCAAATCAAACTGAATTGTTCTGCATTTATTCAAATTTGACATTAAAATAATCAGTCTTTGTGTCAAGAACTGATTCAGCCAATTATGTTTTGTGGTACAATGGCCTTCACCTTGCATTTTCTAACTGGTGGGGCACAAAGACCAGTAGAAGGTTATGCCTTATTCCAGTGGCTAGACGTGTTTAGCTAAAGACTGAGAGCAAAGGCTTGAGGAATTGAAATGGGGATACACAATAATGAACTTGACCCCATCACCAACAAAATGAATCAACAGCTATTGCTGGCATTAAAATCTTTTTCATGAATAACACCCCATATGCATGTGTGATTATTACAAAATTAGGGAAAAGTGAGTAGTCGACACAGTGGCTCCTCTTTTTTCTTACATTTCACTCTGCATTATTTGACTTATGCAAACCATAAATCAGTGTTCTTTTCAAAAGATGATTCAAAATCAGGTAATTACTTTGATATCCTGTGCCACGAATAGTCTGGTGTAGAGCCTTAGAGCCAAACCATACAATACATACAACATAAAAGATTTTTACTGGTAATGCATGAAAGTGTCCCATGTGTCAGTGATTTCTGTAAATACCTTGACGATCATTTACCGTTATAACGGTATGCTACAAAAGCAAGTGCACTCACAATTACAAAATAGCAACCTCAAGTGGAGCTAAGATGTGAAGAAACTATTCAATATCAGATATCATCTATGTACCATCACCCGACAGATTCTGGGCATCGTCTAACTCCTTGTACAAGGTCCCTCATAAGATGTGTTCTGCACATGGTCAATGAGAATAAGCACAAATATACACACTTTGCATGTGGTGGCAGTGAATTACACTGTCCATCTGGAAGAAAGACTTTCTGTTTCCTTTGCAAAACCAAATACCCCTCTTTTGAGGAAATGGTGTGCAGCAAAGATGGCTCCAATATTTCTCATGTCATTGTAAACCACACTGTACTAAAGTATGTTTAGACACATTTTGCAAATGGACTTTTCACATTTGGCCTTTCACCTTAACCTTATGTCTTAGTACTTACAAAAGATATGCAGGCAGCAAGAAGGAGGATTCTCACGAGCAAATCTTCAAATTGTTCAACCACCAGCTCCCAAAGAGATTTACCTATAAAATAAGATATTTTATAAATATGAGCATGACAATACAATTTGTTCAGAATACAATAGTCTAAATAAAAATAATGTTTAAAATAGTCTCGCACTTACCCTCTTCCGCTGGCAGTTCTGGAGTTCACCCCATAGAGAAAGGACAAATAAAAGGTTTTAAAATCATTATGTTTCGCTACCATCATACATTGGTTTGATTTGTCACAGAGCTAATGGAACAGATACGTAACTTAAGAAAGACTCATCTACTAGTGCCGTTTGTCGGACATATCATTGACAAGTATTTCAAGATATAACGTTAAATCATGCCGGTTGGGTTGACAATTAAGATAGCATAGAATGTAATTCCTTAAAAATATATATCCAAGTCATGGCCGATAGGGATATGCCTTCAGTTTTGACACAACGTGTCAATTCTTACCGTTGGGTCCATATTTCTCTCTCTGTTTCTTGGTCTGCTCTAAACCCAGACCTGTGCTTTCATTAACGTTAAAAAAGCTGTAAACTTCTTCCACCGTCTTTGTGTGTGCGTTGTCCATGGTGAACGGCCACTTGAGGACACCACTTCCTTCGTCCTACAACCTTCACCTTTGAAGGCGCTTTCTTCCGTTATGATGAGCCGATAGCTTTCTTTGGCTTGAGTGTCCAGCACACACTTTGCTAGCTGTTTGGACACCGGCACAGGATGGCAGCCTGGGTCTGGACCAAGTCGGATGGTGGTTGAGAAGCTTGAAGGCTAACAGTTAGCAGGCTAGCTAAGTAAATGTTGGCTAGCTAGTTGTTGGAATAACTCACTGTTCCAAGCTGCTCGGATTTGCCAATTGCGTTTTGCTATCTTTAGCACAAATTCCTGAATTCTCACATCCCCACTACGATCACAGGTTATCCTTAGAACATGTAATCCTTCAAAAGGCGACCAAGAAGCTCATTTAGACATGTGGTTAAGTTGCCGTTACGATCTCTCTGGTTGAGTGTTGCGGAATCGCCAGTATCTTCATCGGCACCAATCGCATTTCTCTGCTGCACCTCTCGCGTGCGTCGAATGCAGTGCTTTGGTGTCCGCATGTGGAATCCGCTCATTGGTCGGAAATCCCGGAAACACTCTCTCTCTCTCTCTCTCTCTCTCTCTCTCTCTCTCTCTCATTATCTTGATGATTATCTTATCTTGATGAAACATTACGAGAATCATCAGCTTTATGCCCTTATTATCACTTCCTCTCCCTAAGTTGGGATGGAAGCTGGAATGATGACACAGTATCAGTGATCTCTTGTATTCTTTAACAACTTATTTATTTATTATGAACTTATTTCTTATCAACGTATTGACCACTTTTACATGCTTAACTAAATGCATTGTTTGGTTTTTATAAACATAGTTATGTTCTATAAGCAGAAGACAGAGAGGTGACTTTATTCTATTTTGCTTCCTTTTGCTGCTCCCAAGTGGAGATACTTTGGTAATACACAAAATAACTACTTAATTAAACATGCTATGCACGCACATATACCAACCGTGGTGTCCAGTGTGTCACTAGTAATTAAGACATTGATTCCTTGCTCTAATTCTTCTGGTGTGTACTATACCTCCTAAGCTACAATTTATTTGTATAGCCCATAATCACAGTTACAAAGGGCTTTACAGGTCATATATATAGCAGGGGTAGACTAGTGCCAAATGATTCAATAAAAGGTTTTAAGTTTGGATTTGAATTTATCAACAGTCAGCTTGCCTGATCAGAGGCGTAACTACCATACATGCAGGTAATGCAGCTGCATTGGGGCCCAACAGTTTAGGGCCCACACACACGGGCCCCTCTTTATTTTGCCACTACCGTTCCGTAAGCTCTCAAGTCTACAGTACATGACCGCTAATCTTTAATGAGCCTATGATGTAAGTAGAACTTATTTATTATTCATTTGACTAATAGTCAACCTACACTTTGTTTTGAATGTTGTCAATGTGCGGGTGCGCTGTCACTGATTTTGTTTTCATCTGTTATGGCGCTCCGCATTGGTGATTTTACTGCAGGTGCAGGGGGTGCAAATGCACCCCCTGCATCAGTTTAGGGCCCGCACACACTCTGAAATCTACAGTATACATGCGACTGCTAATTTTTAATGAGCCCATGATGTAAGTAGAACTTATTTATTAATGGCATTGGGGCCCGGCGGCAACTTGTTACGCCACTGTCCCTGATTACAAGTTACAGGACTGTTACACAGATGAGTCCTGCTGATTTCTTTTTCAATCTAGGGATTAATAGAAGGCCAGCTCCTGAAGACCAGAGGGGCAGAGAAGGACAGTAAGGTATAATAAGGTCCTTCAGGTAGGATGGTGCTAGTGCAGGATTGTATAGGTAAGTAGAAGCACCTTCAAATCTGACCTGGCATTCATTGGAAGTCAGTGGAGGGAGGAGAGAATAGGAGTAATGTGGTTGAATTTTCTGGTTCTAGTTAGGAGTAAGGCAGCGGCGTTCTGTACAAGCGGGAGGCTTTTCATAGTGGGTTTCGGTAAACCAGAAAATGTGCATTAATGCATTAGTAATCTAGTCTAGACAATATAAATATGTGGATGAGCGTATCTATATCCAATATGGATAACATTGGTCTGATTTTAGCAATGTTTCTAAAATGAAAGAATGCAGTTATGGTAATTACATGTTGATCAAAAGAAAGCATGGATCGAACAAGACACCAAGTGCAATACAAAATATCTTATACAAATTTCTACATGTTTTAAATAACAAATATGTCACATATATTTGTTTTATATTGCCAAAATTATCAAACAAAAATTAGAATTTGAGAGAGAATAAATCTCACTGAAGCAAAAAAAGTTCCCAAAAGTAAAACTTATAACTTGCAAAGTAAAGTAAAACTTGCAAACAAATGATTTGTGTGATCGTGTAAACGTTGTCTTTTACATTTTTGATGTACTGTAAACAAAATGTGTTTACAGTTCCTTCTGCTTCTGCGTCTTTCATCAGACTTTTGCCCTCACTGTCGGCTTTTTGGTCACGCTGCCAGCTCTCTCGTTTGCGCTGCCTGACTTTTTGTTTGCAGTTTTGGCACAAACATCTTGCGTGGGGGGGGGGGGGTTTCAGGGGTGCGTCCTCATTGGCTAATGAGTTTTTGGGTGACAGCTCATTGCCCTAGACGTTGTTCAGTGCAGCAAGTTGCCAGGTCTGGTTTTGGCGGACGGACACCCTAAACACCAGCACTGGGCATTCACTACCCACTACCAAACTTTAATGGATTCCTACAAGATTAATAAGGTAAGTATTACTCATATATGTTTTTGTGCGCGGGTTCTAGCTGTCATCTAATGTGTCTGACTTTTCTCTGGTTCAGGACGGCCTCTGTAGCAAAGCAGCGAGCTCAGGAATCAATGTGACACAAGGCAGTATCACTCTGAGAGATTCAAAGTTTATTCAGATACATAAATAATATATATACTTTAGAGAGAATCACACCCATTGCGTGAAAGAGAAAAGATAGACAATTAAGTCATTTTAGGAATAAAGAACAGTAACATTACATAACCTAGCTCTTTGCCTTGGGCGCAGCGGCCAGATATCAACCGTCCCTGACATCATTGACAACCCCTCTTTCGCCAGGTCTATTTTGGACGGAACCGCGTCCAGCACGCGTCACGTCCAACAGAGTAGATCGAGCCGGGCAGGAAGTCAGATAGTAAAAGCCATAGAGCATCCGGTCAATTTTCTAAATAAAATACCCTCCCGATCAAACACAGCCCCAAATCTTTGATCCATGTCATTCATAACTGGACTTTAACTGTGCCAGTCTGCTGGCTAGACATCGGCGCATGCGACGATGTGTGTTACATCCCTATTGATTCTGCCTCTCTCCGGTGCAGTTGCCCAGTGCGCTATCTCTCCAGTAAAGTTGTCCTCAACTACCTACACTCTCTCAGTTGTGAGTTATTCCTAACTACTGGCGTGGTGGCAGTGCAAATTCACCGAACCCAGCCTCACAGTTAAACCATCTCCAACGCTGACAAACGAGTCATCAACCGAGAAGGTAGTTTGATATCCACTCTCCATCTGTGTAATGGCAGCTAACAACCGCGCACCTAAACAGTGGTGCTTATCCAAACAAGAGACTCTGAATTATTTTGAAAACTGGAAGCAAAACTTGCGGTAAACACTCTCTTTGGATCCATTGTTTGCTCCATTTCTCATCGAGGGGGCGACATGGGCTAAGAAGAGTAGAACTGCCATCCTCAGAGGATTCCGAAACGATGGTGAGCCCATTCCTGAAGCTCGCAGGCGAACTGCCCAGCAAAAAGTGAGCCATTTAGAACTGATGCTAGGTCAGATTGCTAACTATTGCCCTGTGATTTCACGTAACACCAATAATAGTATAAGGCAAGCCATTCGACTACATTACAGTTTCCAGACAACTGGCACTCAGCTCATTGATTTTGTGAACATCCACTTAGAAACTGATAAGCGACCTGAAGATTTATATCAGCGCCTTAGGGCCTTTACAGAGGATAGCCTTCTCAAAGCCTGTGTATTAAATCACCATGGAGAAACTCTAGCTGAGGATGAAGAACTGTCCCCATCCCTTGAGAACTTTATAGTTGTGACATAGCTACGTTTAATTCATACTGATTTACCCAAACTTGTCAAACAACGCTACAGCACTGAATTACGCACACGTACATTGGCATCTATCAAACCAGAGATTTCCCAAGCTCTTGACTCCCTCCTTGAAATCCGCAAGGCTGACGATGCCAAAATCATGCGTGCAGCTGTCACTAACCGAACATACAATAGCTCATTGTCATGCAAGCCCTCATTGGTGCTTCTGCTAGAATGCCGATGAGAATGAGCCCCTATGAGAAATCATGCCCTCTTTGCAAACAAGCAGGCCGCATCTCTGTGCTTGACGAAGATCCTGAAGACACATTTGTGTGCCATGAGTATCCTGATGAGCCACTTCCTCAGGAGTGCTCTGAGCCGACCCAGCCCCACACTGCTCACGCTGTCCAAGTTTGGCAATCTCCATACATCGACACGTTTTACAAACACCACTATGCACGCAGTACAGATCTGCCTCCCACCTGATGCTCCTTCCGATTCAGCCTATGTCATGGAACCCCGCCTGGATGCAAGTGTGAAATGTCACATGCCTGGCCTCACCCTGGAGTGGGATGCGGGAAATGCTCCCACATCCCAAACCTCTCGAGTGAGTCTCATGTCTTGAAGCGCCACCAACACTTCTGCCAAGTGGACCACTTCTCACCACCGTCCACACCACACCCAGCACCAGCCTCTTACGCCATCATGCCAATGGTCAGACATCTCCCATTGCTGACTACAGGTGTTCAACACTCCCGGGGCATCCAAGTGGATCCAGACAACCTACTCCCTCCCGGCTTTAAAGATAGGTTTCATACTTTGCTGGACCAATATGACAAGGTTTTCAACCCTGCTATCTCAGGCCACAATGGTGCGGAAGGCCCATTCGAATCCAAAGTGAACATGGGCCCAGTTGAGCCACCCCAACGCAAAGGCCGCTTACCCTTGTATGGCAGAGACAAACTTACCGAGTTGCAACAGAAATTCGATGAGCTGGAGAGTCTGGGGATCTTCTGACGCCCAGAGGATGTAGGTGTGTCAGTGGAATAAATCAACCCTTCCTTCCTAGTCAGAAAACAGAGTGGCAGTTATCGTCTGGTGACTTCTTTTGCTGATGTTGGTCGATATTCAAAACCCCAGCCATCCCTAATGCCTGATGTTGACCGCACCATACGTCAAATTGCTCAGTGGAGACACCTGATAGCAACCGATTTAACAAAAGCCTTCTACCAAATACCACTGTCACACGAATCCATGAAATACTGTGGCGTTGTCACCCCCTTTCGAGGAGTCCGTGTCTATGCACGCTCGGCTATGGGCATGCCCGGATCTGCGACGCTCTCGAAGAGCTCATGTGCCGTGTGCTGGGTGATCTGCTTCAAGCAGGTGTTGTGGCAAAGCTTGCTGATCACTTGTATTGTGGCGGCAATTCCCCAGAGGAGCTGCTGAATAACTGGTCCTCAGTCCTACATGCTCTGAGACGCTGCAACCTGCGCCTTTCGGCATCAAAGACTGTCATTAACCCTCACTCCACAAATGTACTGGGGTGGGTGTGGTCCCAGGGTAAGCCAAGCTAGCTCAGCCAAGCCCCCATCGAGTGTCCACACTAGCTGCTTGTAAGCCTACGAAAACAGTAGGAGGCATGAAGTCTTTCATTGGCGCAGTTAAGGTAATGGCCCATGTGATCCAACACTGCTCTGCCCTCCTTGCTCCTCTGGATGAGGAGGGCAGAGCAGTGTTGGGATGCCATCGCAGGGAAGACATCACAGGAGAACATTACATGGACTGAAGAAGTACACTGTACCTTCAATAAGGTGAAGGAGTGCCTCTCTTCCAGCCGCTCAATCACTCTGCCACGTCCAGATGATCAGCTATGGATTGTGTCTGATGGCGCCATTAGGAGACCTGGCATAGCCACTACCCTGTACATTGTGCACAACAATAAGCTTGCCCTTGCTGGCTTTTTCAGCGCTAAGTTGCATTAACCATCAGTTAACATGGCTGCCCTGTGAGGTGGAGGCTCTCACCATTGCTGTGGCTGTCAAACACTTTGGCCCCTACATCATTCAGTCATCACACAGAGCGTGTGTCCTCACCGACAGCAAGTCATGTGTGCAAGCCTATGAGAAGCTGCGCAGGGGTGAGTTCTCTGCTAGTCCTGTGTGTCTACATTCCTCTCCATGGCAAGCAGATTCCAAGTATCAATCCAATATGTGTCTGGCGCTGCCATTCTCCCATCTGACTTTGCCAGCCGTAACCATCCTGACTGCACTGACATGGCGTGCCAAGTGTGCAGCTTTGTACAATGAACTCAGGACTTAGTCGTGCGCCTGCTGTCCAGTGATGATATCCTGGCTGGTCGCGCAAGACTTCCATCGACGAGCAGAACAGCATGGCGGTCCCTGCAGTCCAAATGCCCTGATCTGCGTCGCACCAATGCTCATCTCACTCAAGGGACACAGCCATCTAAGAAAATGACCAACATCAAAGACGTCAAAAGATACCTTAACATAGCATCCATAGCCATAGTGTGCTCATCGTGAAACGTGATGAGCCTGTCTCCCCATCAAGGGAGTGCATAATTATCCCTAGACAGGTTCTGGACGGCCTTGTGACTGCTTTGCACTTACAGCTTAGTCACCCCACAGCGAATCAGCTCAGAAATATGGTTGGTAGATACTTTTTTGCCCTTGACCTCGACAAGGCCGCTAGCCGGGTTACTGATGGTTGTCATACCTGTGCGGCCCTCCGTCACATCCCCCAGTTCATTGTAACAGTATCAACAGTGCCAACCGTTGCACCAGCTATGATGACGCATCTGACGACTACGCCCCAGGTGATACCCCCCCTGCCGCCTGCTATTCCCCCTGAAATAGCATTGGTGTCCACCCCAACGAGCCGCGTTGGGTCCTGCCTTTGCGGGTGTGTCAACCCACCCACTCCACTGCCCTGTTGTTTGATTTGCTGGAGGCCCCAGGGACGTCATGTGCTTACCCTGGCAGTGCGCCCTCCTCACCCAGGCATTGCGCCAGGCTGCGCCGCCTGCCATCTCATCTCAATGACTATGTCATGGACTTGTGATGGACTCTCTACGTATCCTTTTTCAAATGCCTTATGACACTATATTGTGTGTATGTGATGTTGTGCTGTTCTCATGTGTTGATTTGTAAAGCATAATGTCTAGTTTGCCTGTATGGGTAATCTATTGAATGTTTGTTTGTCATGTGTTCAACATGTGGTTTCTACTGCTGTGATGAGTAGCACTGATATCTCCCACTGGTTAGGGGAGGGTGTGGGGAAGAAAGGTGGTCACGCCAGTCTGCTGGCTAGTTATTGTCAAAACCACATCGACGCATGCGCCGACGTCTGTTACGTCCCTGTTGATTCTGCCTCTCTCCAGTGCTGTCGGCCGGCTCGCTTTCTTTGCAGTAAAGTTATCCTCAACTACCTACACACTCTTGGTTGTGAGTTATTCCTAACTACTGGCGCTGTGTTAACTTTGTCTATAGGCTACAGCACAACACACTAGGCCATAACACAATACTAAACACAATTAAACTAGACCAAAAAAGAAAACATTTACTATAACCTACTAACTCAATGTAGAAGCACAAAAATCTGAATTCAAAAATCGAAATTATTTGTGTGTTGTTCTCTTTTTACATCCACAAATTATCGCGTGATTCTCGCGTGGTCTCGCAAATCCAACCGCCTCGCAGTGCTCCGTTGCTGAAATGCTCCTGGTGGGACCTGAAATGGCGCAGAGGACGGAAGCATGTTGAATCCAGTGGAAGGCGTAGGACTTTTGGCAATAACTGTGTGCTGTATAAGCACACAAAGTAAAAAAGGATAATACCAAGTTCATATAGGAATACAAGACAACTCCCCAAAGTTGCCCTCTTTTATTCTAAAAGAATAACAAAAAAGACCGGAGTTGTGATTCATATTTTTTCTATAACCCTTTTTCCGAAGATTATTGTTCCAAGATATGCAGCATTATTGCAGAATTTAAATATTTTACAACTCCCCCACAACTGCCCTTATTGGTAACCATACCTCCAAGAACAGGGATACCTACAAGACCTGAGGGAGACTAAATATGAATGAAAACAATAAACACCTATTTCAACCACAACTTCTACTCAGCATTGAGCTTGATAAGTTCAATTGAGTAATTATCTTCTTCTCTGCACTGTGGTGCAGAGCAATCATGGCACCCAGGATAAACCAGCTATCACCACACACACTCAATAGAGAGCCACTGTCATGGCAGCATGTACCATCTGCTCAGCAAATAACATCTTGCCATCTCCAATAAATGGATATTCTTCATCAACATCTACCTGTGTCCTGTGTCGGAGGAGCCCAGAAAAGCCACTTATGTGGCGTGTGACTGGAGTCAACTGCTACACCCTGGTCTCAACGTTAGTGTTGAGGACCCACAGGAACATCTTTAGCATAGTAGACCTGATACCAATAGTTAATAACAATCATGTTTTGAGTTACAATAAACAGACCCGTGTGGTAGTCCCATTCGTACCAAGATCTATAATTAATTCCCTTGTTTACCCCAGCCGTGTATGTGTCCATCGTGTCTTCATCATACACTCAGACTCTGGATGATGTTTATTACTAGGTATTATTTCTACTAGGCAGCACATAATACCACATCCCATCTTTATAAAAGGATGCCAGAATGTTTCCCTGAAGACCATTTTCCAACCAGCTTCACAATTCCACAGTTCCTCCCTATATGCTTTTGGGATCTTTTGCTTCACTGGGGCCAAGACAAGTGCCCTAAGGACACACCCTTCCCTTCCCAGACTTCCCCCTAGGCATTTGGAAGTTCTGTGGAACTGATCCACCTAGTACTCACTGATTGAGGTCTCCTTGGTTAAGATTAATCTGCACCTTGGCACCACTACAGATGTATCACAATCCGGTCTTGGATGGGGTCGCTTGGCCCCCCCCCCCCCCCCCCCCCCCTTCTCCCGGGGGGGGGGGGGGTCGGGGGGGGGGGCGGGGGTTTGGGCTTTTTTGGGCTTTTTTTTGTGTTTTGGGTGTTGGGGTGGGGGTTTTGGGGGGGGTGGCTTGGGTG
>JAOPJI010000107.1:4055953-4069564 GCA_027122695.1 Merluccius productus
TGGGATTGGGGGCCCTTGGTGAAAAATTATCAGCGCCCTGGGCACCCCAAAAGAGGTATCAAAACCGGGGCTGGGGGGGGGGAGCGGGGCCCCCCCCCCCCCCCCCCTCCATGTCCACAGGGAGGGTGCCTTCTGGGTTGGGGCCCTCGGTTTGGCCCTTGTTGGGACCTTGATTCTGGGTTGGCTGTTCGGTGGTGCCCTTTTGAGGTGAGTGGCATGGATCCATTGCGACTGGTCAGTGGTTAGGACAGCCATCTTTGTGACAGCAAAGATCTCAGCTGGTTAGCTGTATCGGGTGTCCCCGACCTTCCTTGGGTTCCTTCCTTGAGTGATTCGATCGAGAGAGACATCGCCGTAGTTGCCATTGAAAGTCCTAATTAACGCATTGGTATAAACACACAAAATAGTGTCCATATCTCCAGGGAGATATGGACCCCCTTTTCCCTGCACCCAAGGAATTGGAAATGGTCTTCCATTAGTACTTCAAATGGAGATAATTTGGTTGTTCCATTTGGAGTTCTTCTTATTTTTGGCTAGGATGGCCATTATTTTAACCAGGTTATTCTTCAAAAGGATGTCAACAACAAACAATGTGAACTACGTTGTTAATGGATAAAGTTTACCTTGTAACTTTCAGTCAGAATAGTCACGAAATAGGAGAAGTGACATAAAGCATGCGCTTGGGTTTATACTTTATGATGATACAATATAGTAAGTATTGTTCTAATGACATTCATTAAATGACATAGATATTCAACTGGTTGATAAGGAAGTGTTAGTTAAACAAAAACACTGGATTTCTTTACGGTACTGTGAAATAATTCCAAAATAATTGAAAAGTTATATATAAGAATTAAAATAAATTACCTTTGTTAGACCTCATACAGTCACAGCAGTGAAATAGAGTGATAGCATTAGCACATTAGCACAAGCTGTAAAGATATTTGTAAGTTGGCCACTAGGGGTAGATTATTCCTTTCTTTTCAACAACCAAACCCACACACACAGAAGCACGTGTGCAGAAAACTTCCTGCACTACAACATGCAGTGCAGGTTTCTAGCAATTGGGGAGCTGTTGTCTTCACCTGTTTGAATTCCATTCACATCAGACACTTTTGTTGGCATGTTCAGAGAACATTTGTCTTACGAAAGCAATTTAACTATTAAGCAAAAACAACAAATAGCAATTGTAACAGACGCTATTAAGCGTATTGTATATGCGTTGCTACGATGACGTCATACGTCAATAAAGTGCATGATTATTTTGTGCCTTTAAAATTACTACAACTAAAATTGAATTAGATGTACGCTGTAATATTAAGTTATTTGTGAGTGAGAAGGAAATACCTGTGAATAGGAGTACTGACATTTTATTTGAATTGGGGTTACTTTGGAGAGTGTAATTGTGACATTAATGTTAAGTTCCAAAACTGAGAGACACTGAATGCGTGTTTGTGATATTATTGGGTTGTGCATTGAAACAATTTAATATTGTCTTTTACTTTTCACGGTGTTCAATAAGATGTTCCATTCCATAACGCTTTGATGGAAGAATAAATACACACGAACATAAGTATGAAGCGTGGACTCTTTAATGACCAGACGTGTAGCTACAGTGAAAACATTGCCTAAACTCTATCCTGCTGAGGTGCAACAATTCTTCCAGTGGACTACAGGTTCCAGCATGCAGCTCTGCTTCAACTCCTGCAGCAGACTACAGGTTCCAGCATGCAGTTCTGCTTCAACTCCTGCAGCAGACTACAGGTTCCAGCATGCAGTTCTGCTTCAACCCCTGCAGCGGACTACAGGTTCCAGCGTGCAGCTCCGCTATCTTGAGGCCAGACTATGCAATCTTAAAATGTTTCTTCAGGCAATTGATGTATAGTCCCACGACAAATTAAAAATAAATAAATTAGTGAAAGTAATGGTATTATCTTAAAAGGATGAAGGGTCATCACAAAGATTTAAGCAAAGTGTTATGCCGTCACATATTGCAATGTTGGTGCTTGTAATCTAATTTAGGTGCTTGTAATCTTACTTAGGTGTTAAACCTTATCCTTAAATTTTTTTATTTTTTTATTTTTTTTAAGTCAGTTCATAGTAACTGGCTAACTCAGGGAGATGAGCTAGCTAAACAGACTGATTCTCCACAACAAGGTATTAGAGGTACGCCTAACTAAGAATATGATGCTGAGGCCGAAAAGCCATGGCTACGTTTGCTGCTTGACAGTGAATATGCTAGGTCCGTATTGAAGCCACCGCTCCAATCCTTCCTCAGAGCAGGGGCATTGCTAGACATAAAGCTCTACTGGGGCACAGGCCCCCCCAAAAAAACTTTTAAAATGTACTTTAGTCCCGTTGTGTTATCAATCCTCAATCCTGGTTGTTTCGCGGTGAAACGCGGATTGCTGCATGCGCGCCGCCGCGCACCGGTTATGACGTGCACACTGCTGTGCATGGACCGCAAGGTGCACGCCTCACGGCCTCAGCTTATTTTTTGGGTTGAACTACGTTGCTTTGACATTGTAGATTAGAAAAAAATCCATTATTTTACCGTTATTATCAATCTAAATGAATCCACTTCCAAATATAGGAGCTTGTTAAACATCGAGATCAAGATTTGTGCGATTTTACTGGGGCACAGCAGATCAATACTGGGGCACGTGCCCCAGTAAAAAGGGTCTAGCAACGCCCATGCCTCAGAGATATCAAATATATCAGCCCAGAGAACTGAGACGGCTGCTCAATTAGCCGTCTCAATAAGAGCTTTAGGATGACCTTCAAAATGACACAAATATAATATAATAATAGTTAACTGAGTTTTGTTTGATCATTTTGGCACAAATCTAATTCCATATCCTTTCACCCTCTGTTTGTCACAGGCATGACAGCTGACGGCTGAAAGTATGAAACAGAACAGGAAGCAGCTCCTTAGCCCTATATGTGGAGATATAAAATAAATAGTGTGCACAACGCGTCACTTCCCCAATGTCTAATTCACTTGACTATATTAGTATTATAACGTCATTAGTAATTATTATAGTCATCATAATTGTACCAAAATCTACGTATTATGTGAGCTTCGACCGTTCTTATAATACATCAATAGCTTTGACTAATATGCCCAAACAAAAATTGCAATTGTGCCCCCCACCCCATAAATCCCGTCAAAAATGCATTTTACAGTAAGTCGCGCGATATTTGCATCAGGGGTCAAAGTTGATTGTTGCCATCGCCATGTGAATGTTGTTGCCGCAAGTGCTAATGTTAGCGTTAGACAGTAGACTATCAATTCATTGAGAATGTATTGATAACCAGATTATGTTTTGTGTTTAACCATTGCCAGTGGTTTTGCTGGACTTAGTACATACGTTTAGCATATTTTTATAAACGACTCGAGCTCTAGCAACTAGCTACTTGACCAGCCGTTTTCATTTTTCTGTTGAAAGTCTCCTTGCATATGGCCAATAAGGGATGCTGAAAACACGACATCTTCTGAGTGCCTTAACTAACCCGCAACTGTTACATTTAAATTACAAAGGTGAGTAAATCAAAACATGTTTTAATCTGGCCTGTTTGGGGTTAATGTGGGCTGTACTTTATATTATCACATTCTGTAACTTAAATTTAACAATGCCAGAATATACTGGGCATGTGGAGAGTGAATTGGTGATATAAAGGAGAATCGGCAACAGACTGCATGAACAGGTTGTCTGTGTTGATTGCAGGTTTCCAACATAGATCACGTTGCACGATGAGCCAAGGAGAGCTGCTAAGCACAAAGTCAACTAAACGAGTAAACGAGACGACCTCTGGTGATAATGAGCAGATAACTAAAAAGGTTAAGTTGGAAGGAGAAAACACTGACGATGAAAAGAAGTATCCTAAAAAGAAAGTGGTGCTTCTCCTGGCATATTCTGGAAAAGGATATTATGGGATGCAGGTATGTAGCCAAACGCACGTTCAATGAAGAATCATTCTGAATTTCTTTAATTTGATTTTTATTGTATTTTAGAGAAATGCTGGAAATTCGCAGTTTAGAACAATTGAAGACGAATTAGTCTCTGCTCTTATTAAATCGGGCTGCATTCCTGAAAACCATGGAGATGAAATGAAGAAAATGTCTTTCCAAAGATGTGCCAGAACAGATAAGGTAAGTAATGAAACAAATTAAATATTGTATCCATCCCTTTTACGATTTGGGGATCTGAATTTACTAAAGAGTAACGGTGAAAGATCAGTTATTGATTGAATATTTTGTTCTGATCTATCCATGTCATGTAAGCCAATATTGTACACTGTACATGTTAATGTGTGAACATTTGTAATTGTCAGGGTGTGTCTGCGGCTGGCCAGGTGGTGTCACTTAAACTGCGGTTGATTGAAGACATCATTGAAAATATTAACAAGCATCTTCCCGCACAAATCAGAGTTCTAGGTGAGATGTTGCCCTTTCATTTGACACTGAAGGACCGTATCTCCATGTTTAAGATGGTTACCACATGTTAACCATCCATCACTAAATTGTTAAAATCCCTAAATGATAAATTAGTTATTTTGCAAACGCTAGTCTTAATGTTAATATCCACTGATATTGATGCTGTCACAAGGTATATGAATTGACACTCAGTTGGCACTAACTAAAAAAAGGTTACTTGGATCGGGTATCCTGTGCATCTGGTTTACTAAAGAATTGTCCATGTCATTTTAAGTGTTATGTGGATTGAATGAATATGCCTTCAAAGAATGTTTTTGCCTTTTCTTTCATAGGTTTTAAACGAGTGACCCAAGGTTTTAACTCTAAAAACAACTGTGATGCACGTACATATTCCTACATGCTTCCAACTGTGGCCTTTGCACCAAAGGACTACGACATCCATAAGTCAGCAGCTTTCCGCCTGGACCTAGAGACCCTCAAAAGAGTCAACTGGCTCTTTTCCCTCTACAAAGGCACGCACAACTTCCACAACTTCACCTCACAGAAAAGCCCCCAGGATCCAAGTGCCCGCCGCTATATCACAGAGATGTCCTGTGAGCCGCCGTTTCTCTGTGGCGAATCAGAGTTTGCCATGATCACGGTGCGTGGTCAGAGTTTCATGCTGCACCAGATCCGCAAGATGATTGGCTTGGTGATCGCTGTGATCAAGGGCTACGCAAAGGAGGAGGTGCTGGAGCGCAGCTGGGGACAGGAGAAGGTGGATGTCCCCAGGGCCCCTGGGCTGGGCCTGGTGCTGGAAAGGGTTCACTTTGACCGCTACAACCAGCGCTTCGGTGGGGACGGCCTTCACCAGCGCCTGGAATGGGATGAGGAGGAGGAGTTGATAAAAGGCTTCAAGAAGGCCCACATCTACCCCAGCATCGTTGACACCGAGTCGGAAGAACGCTCTATGATCAGCTGGATGGCCTCACTTCCAATCCATGACTATGAGGCCTCAGCGGCCGATAGACGGGAGAAGGACCAGAAACAGGTATGTGCCATGTCACAAGAATAATTACGTAACTAAACAATATATTTTATTCATACACATGCATGTTTGTTAATTTGCCCATTCTATTTTTTCCTCCAGGAAAATGATGTGGGGAATGAATCAGATTAGACCAACATCTTGACTTGTTTTTTTGGTATGGTATTGTCTTCCAAGAATGACGTGATTTGTGTGCAGTCAAATAATAAACCATGGTTCTCTTACAGATAGACTATTAAAAAGTTGTTTTCTTTATTAAACCCTGATTTTGTTATGGCTCATTTAATGACAATTTTAATGGTGAACGCCTTAAAACTAACATTGACAGTTGTTTACAATAAAATGCAGCCATCATAACATTTTTGTATAATGGATCTTCACTAACAAGTACAATGTTGTCCGTTAGAAAATAATTAGCTTGTTGAACAGGCTCCAGGTTTCAGCTCCAATTCAGTGACTAACTTATCTTAGCACAGGGTGGCAGTGTTGGATTTCCAAATTGTGTGTCAATAAGAAACTAGAATTCCTAGAAAACTTTACTGGAATGAAGTATAGTGAGAGGTGAATTATATAATCATATTGCAGATCAAATCAGACATTTGTTCCACAGCAGTTAGGACAAAATGGACCCTGGAAGTTATCGTTTTAAAGACGGTACCACGAACACGGTCCCTTGTATTCAGCTTGTGGTTCTACTCCAGGCAGAAGTGCTGAGCGAGAATTCCCCCTCCTCCCTGGAGAAGCTTCCTGGCAGGTTCAAATTCCAGCGGAAGACACTTGGTCGCTTTCAGGTCTCTTTCCATTAGCTATAAAGACATGGCAATATTAGTTATTAGTTTTTGATCAATTAAACTAGCACACAGTTTCACAATATCAATGATACCCAATATGCAGCAATAGCTACTCATGACCAATGCAGACAGTCCTTGACAACCATAACCACAAAAAACATTTGGGGGAAAAAACACTCTGGCAGTAACAATTCAATAATGAATCTAGTAAGATATGGTTCATATTTATGTATGGATGTGTACAATGAATCAATGGCCAGGTCCATGAAACCTAGATAGATGCATCTTGGCTAGTAGCTCCAGACTCGGCCCTTAATCCATCAGGGTTCTTCGACCACCAACATGGCTCATCAACTGTATATCCATGCCAGTCAGAGGTTATGGCCACTGCACACACCCAACGCTGCCCGCTGGATGTTTTACACTGATAAAGTGCACATTACTAAAGTGTTTTCTGGTAGTAAGAATATTGCAAAAAAAATGTGCAGTGATTGAGACAGAACCGCTAGTTGTTCTGCATAGCACCAGTTGAACTGTTAGAGGGGAAAACAAGAGTTGTCTAGCTTTGGCAGTTTAACTAAATAATAATCCAAAATAAATCTTCGCTTGTCGAGAGGATAATTCCTCCAGTTCTTTTTTCATTAATTTCATCAGCAGCCATTCGCTCAAACTCAGTTGGCCTAAAGAAAGTAAAGCCATAAGTAGCAAATATAATCCGGCAGATCACGGTTTCTTTACTGTGAAATGGCCGGAGTTGATTGACATTTCAACCTTGTGCCTTTGGAGCGACGACAACAGAAAAGACAGCGCAGCAGTCTTTTCAGAGGGAGCTTGAAAAGACCAACTGATCAGGAACGGCAACACACCTGACATGACTGCACTGACTGACGGGGTGAAGAGCAGTGTTGAGAATTAAACATGTAAAAAATATTACCAGAACTGCATTCTTTCATCTTAGAAATATTGCTAAAATCAGACCAATGCTATCCGCAGCAGAAGAGGCGCTCCTCCATGCATTTATATCGTCTAGGTTAGATTACTGTAATGCATTGTTCTCTGGTTTACCAAACTCTACTACCAAAAGCCTCCAGCTTGTACAGAACGTGGAATATTCAATCACATTACACCAATTCTCGCCACCCTCCACTGGCTTCCAATGAATGCCAGGACAGATGTTAAGGTGCTACTTCTTGCTTACAAAACCCTGCATGGACTAGCACCATCCTACCTGAAGGACCTTATTATTCCTTACTGTCCTTCTCTGCCCCTCCGGTCTTCGGGAGCTGGCCTTCTATACAAGGGTTTCTGGGCAACGTCACAGCAGATATGCGTGTGCACACGGGGGGCAGAAAGCGTGTACTACATACAGACAACCGCCAAGATGGCAAGGACTTAACTGCGCTAATTACAAAAGGAAAGGGATAGAGTATGTTTAACATACCGTGGGGTTCACTCCCTTAAAGACGGAAAGGGCGGATGATTTGTATGCACGTAGATTTTCTTTAGTAGATACACTAGGCTTTTCTATCAGATATGTGTAGGCTATAATATCTTATATCTGGCCATACAATAGTTGGCTATTTGGACAAAGGCTATCCAATATCTATTTATTTTCAGGATTTCCATTCCCCATTAGTGAGAACTATTTGGTTTCTGTAATTGGTGTAGGTGTCCGATGTAAGAGACGCCACCTGCCAGATGTTGCCACAGCTACCCATCCCCTCCCAGGGGATGGGTAGCTGTGGGAGGTTTGATGTCCATATCTTATGATCTTTGTCTGCATCTTATTTTTCCAAAAATATAGGAAAATCTATAAATGCAATATACGCTTAATATGGAGGGGATGGATATGACCAAAATAGGGGGGAATGCACAAAACATTTACTGCGACATGATTCTGTAGTGGAAACAAATATTCTAGATGAGGTGTTATGTGAGACTTGTTATTACTTTTTGAATGTGTGGCAAATGTCCAACATAAGATGTAGTTATCGAGATAGCATAAGCTGTGTCAAGACAAAATGATAACTGTCACTGACTGTTTAAAATGATCATCATTGATATTGTCAACAAGTGACATGGACAGGTTCAACACTGACCAACTAAACCACGAAAGCCAAGTTCATTAATCCTATATCGTTTTTCATGACTCAGTTAACTAATACTAGCCTGCTAACATTTCTTAGATTTACAAGAGGGCGAATTCTGTCATTTATTTATGCAGTCAAATTATAGTCTTCACGTCAGTGATATTAGGATAACACTTTTCATCTCTGGAAATAGTGTTTTTTCATTCCATTATCAGGCTTTACAAGGAAAAATGCCGCTTGTACATTGATAACAATGATGTAGTCGCTAATATACGGGAACAAAACTGTTTATTGCCTGGCTGTGCACGCATCCAACCATGCTTGTAAACGGGAAATGTTAAAAGAAATCAGCAGGACACAGAGCAATCTCTTACCGAGCGCCCATCTGTGGACAAGTCCTGTAACCTGGAATCAGGGAAGCGGACTCTTGATAAATTCAAATCTAAACATAAAACCTACCTCTTTACTCGCTCATTTGGCTCCTAGGAGCTAAATCAACCTGTTGCCTACCCCTATCAACCTGTTGGCTACCCCTGCTCCTAGCCTACCCCTGCTCCCGACGGGTACTAGATTAGAGTGTGTGCTACCAGCTTGCTACCAGCACCAGCCAGTACATGTGTGTCACTTATGGCACCCATTGCAGTCCTCACCATTCCTGGAAGGAGGGATCCCCCACTCTGCTCCCCCACTCTGCTGGGGGGGGGGGTTGGAAATGTGTGGCCTGTGAAGCCCTTTGATACTGTAACTGTGGCTATACAGGGCTATACAAATAAAATTGACTTAGGCCTATAAAAAGCATGGTCTAATTCTTATATACATATTTCTATAGGCCTAGTGACACAAAAATGCTTTTCTCAGAGAAAAATAAAGTTTAACCGACTATTTCTGGTGCCGACTACCAAACACCACAACGACTAGTCATGTAGTCAACTAGTCGTGCACATCCCTGGTTGTCATATGGATGAAACTGATCTGATACTTATTGTTGTTGCTACAGCGTTTTAAAGACTGCCATTAATCCCATTGTACATACCACGCAATAACTCGCAATAACTGACGTAGTACAGTCTACAGAAATCAAGTTCAGCCGTGGAACAGTGTGGAATACTACACAAAACAGTAAAAAAGGGCCTGGTGTGCATTGTACATGACCAATAATCATGTCTCAACAAATTCAAAGTGTTTTAGCCTGTTCTTTTCGTTTAAGCATGTCGACTCCTGCTAAATAGCCCATGTTACCTCAAAATGTGTGATGTCCAACAGTTCATCTATGTCCTCCTCTGGCACCGACAAAGCCTTGTTAATTTTCATGGCCTCTTTGGCCACATCTGGGTGGTAATGAGTTTGGAGGGTCTGAGATGAAATGGAAAAAATTGGAAAAGGGTGTACTACTGCTCTGGTTTGAAAAATGTATTGATGACTCGTGGTCTAAACATGGATATTAAAGAGCATGTACACACCTTTATCTCCCATAGGCTGCTCTCTAAGGCATGGCTCAGAATAGGGTCCACTTCAAACATTACATATGGGTCCTCACAAGATTCTGTAACAAAATGACAGGTTGGCACACACATGTCTGAAGTATATACAATGCTGCTGCTGCTTTAAAATGCTGAAGACAATCATTGGAACACATCATTTCCAACTCCTGTAACATGCAAAACTAAGCGCAGACCATGAACAATATGATAGGTGGCGATAAGGAGTCCATTCAAGGTGCTGAAGGGTCCTCTGCAGACCCCTGCCTACCGTCTGTGCAGGAGGGCCTGTGGACAAGGACTCTGCAGGCGGGGTGGCGGCGGATAAGGTTGTAGATGAATGGCAGCAGCATGAGGAGGGACTCTGGCGGCGCTGTGAGAGCCAAGCGGGCGAGCCGCTTTGCAAATGCCGCTACTAGGTACACCGGTAAGTGGCTGGAGGGGGAAATGTACCCAATATATGCATGTATGGTGAATATTTATATGGTAAATACACAGAATATATATGGTACAGGTACACAGAATAAGATTTCACAAAATAGATTTCCAATAAAACAGGTTCGTCTCCATTTTGAATAGAGGTGTTGCTGGTTTGAACTTAGAAACAGGAAGCCAAGAAATACACAATGCTATTACTTGGACCTGATATTTTAAAGGGGGATGGAAGGACTACATTTTTTTTTTTTTTTAATAAAATGGTAACTTACGTGGATGAGAGGAAAAGGTTTGCAAGGTTGAAAAAGCGAGCCCTGTACTTCACATGGACCACCGAAGGCTCCAGCAAGTTGTACAACTTCTTGTAGAAATCAGGGTAATCTCTGAAATACAAACATGTTATCCCTTTATGAGAAAAACAATGGTTTTCAAAGCCTATCATTGTCATATTGTGGACCTTTTCATTTGTGTTCCTCCATGTGTATGTATACATACATATATACACAGTACACACATACACATATATACATACGAAGTAGTAGACTCATTGTATTTTAGAGAGAATTTCCCCAGTTTAATAGCTTTCTAGTAGAAAATAACAGAAACTTTCACCAACACGTGAGACACAAACTGAACTGTTTTCAACTGAAAAAGAAACAGATTTTGGGGTTTACTTACCCTTTAACTTAGCTTGGTTTTGAAAGCCTAGTATCTTCTCGCCTACAAGTGTCAGTGTGAACTTACATTTAGGCAAACAGGTCTTATTTTGTGTTAATTCTGGGTTGAAAACTTGCACACTAAATGTATCACAGGTACAGTATCTTTTTAACCTATTTCCAAATTTGACTTTTTGCATTTGCGAAATGTGACTACAGCTTATCTTCCACCAGCCAGCACTAGAGTATAGCAATATTCAAGAGATCATCTCGGATCACTGCTCAAGGTTGTAGAGTACGGGCAGGGAATTGGAATTGAATGGAGCTACACAAGGAGATACTTACAAATTATGCTGATGGATAAGGATGAAGAGGCCATTGAGGGCTAGTAGACTGATTGCTCCTCCTACATAGATTAAATGGAAGAAAACACAATTCTGGTCATTTTCTACAGAAAGAATTTAAAACGTGAGAAAAAACAGGGAAATTTGATCATGAATTGTGCCTTTATTCTCCAACATATACAACATGCATCGAAGCGTGTCGAAGAACAAATCAAGTTTTCCAACCTTAATCTTATTCTACTCTGAATGTCTACAACCGCAAACCGCTATTATTCAGGTTAGGGTTAGAAACATGGCAATAAACTAGCATACCATACAATATGGCTGGGGTTTATGGAACTAGGCAGAGAATGAAAATATTTCAATACCTTGAGGATTTGTAAGAGGGAGAAATTTTCTGAATGAATAAAACATTATGAAATTGCACTCCAGTCCAGTCCTCGGCTATGACTTACCAACTTCATAGGCAGCCGTCAAGAAGTCAATCATTAGTGTTGGATTGCTCATGTGAGGGAGAATGGAGTCGTGGAGAATCACCAAGATCTTTTTGTACATGTTGCTTGGCAACTACAGCAGACAGATGGGAAAGTACAGGGATGGGAAAGACAAACAGCGGGGAAAAACACAGCTTTTGTAATACTGGGCAGACTATGGATCTGTATTAGACATGTAACGTATATAAACCATCAGAGAGTTGTGAATGCGCGCACCTTATATTTTAGAAAGCCAAGCCACATCCTTTCAAATGTGCGTTTGTGTTCCTGAGATGTGGAAGAACATGGCATCCTTGGGTTACTATTATTACATCTACTGAATGAAAATAATTTCTCAACTCTATATGCAAGTCCAGCAATTCCCAGTCTAGTTAAATGATTGCATATAATGTTGCTTTGAATTTCCACCAGAAAGCATATTGAGCAACACATACAGGTATAAGACGATTTTTAAAAAGTTACTCACGTTTAATTTAGCTGCTTTCCACTCAGAATGCTTATCTGGTTGAAAAGAAAAGGAATTCATTATTTATATCAACTAGTTGGCATTAGAGTTATTTACATTGACAGGGATTGAGGTAAAGCCAAATATAGTTAAAATACTTTTGTAATAGTAGTTAATAGAGTTTTGTGAATTGTTTCAAGCAAAACATTGCAGGTTAATAACTAATGGAAATAGTAAATTAGGCCTTATTGTAATTGGCAAGTAAATACTAACCTTCCTGTTTGACCATGAAGTTTGTAAGCTCAGACTCTTGGCTCGCCATGTTGATGTTAGACAACAGCGTAAACACGTTGTTCTGGTACACAGGCATCACTTCCTGTGTGACATAACGGAGGATTATTTTGGATGAAGCGACAAGGGTCCACTTTAATACTTATCCCTAGTGGTCAAGGTTGGTTCGATTTCCGGTTTTGCCGGTCCGGTCTACGAGCCTAAAGCGGTTTGATTATATGCAAACCGACTGAACCAGCATTTGTCATGAGACGTTCTGGCAAATAAAAAAGTAGCCTTGATCCAACTTGTATTGTGTTAGTAATAAGCAATATGACAAAGTGATTAACCTAATATTATGTTTTGTTTATAAACAGACTAACGGAGCAACTCGTGTCACAGACCGTGATCAAGTAGTGCCGAAGGGGGGGGGGGGGGGGCTTGTCATTTGTGGCCATACAGTGACGTGATATGTAAATGTTGATTGAGAGTCGAGGAATCACTAAAACATGGATACACTGATCTCCAACAGGATTCGGTAGCCGAATGAGACTCTCGTCGAGCATTCAACATTGGGTGGAGCGGAATGGAGATCGACCTAAATTGCTAAAACATCTAAAGGTTTAGCAGTAAGGACAAGGCAAATTGCGATAGGCAGGACAATCTGAACTAGAGCCCCACCGATATATTGGTGGGCCGATATTAGGCATTTTCCAAACCATCGGTATCGGCATTTATAATGGCCGATAAATTAATATTTAAAAAAACGGACTAAACACCCTTCAACCATGTTATGAGTGTTGCAGTTGCATAGTTTGTCCACCAGAGGGCGGCCTAAAGGTTGATTCATACCTCCGGATCAGGACGAAATTAGTCTGTCCGTACCAAACGTCGTCTCCGGTACTACCTACCCTTTATACCTCCGTCTGGTTTCAGCGTTGTTATGGATGTGACGCGATACATCCTCTAGGAGGGCATTCACTGCCGTGTCGCAAATTACCAGCATAAATAACTACATATAATATATATGTAATATATATGTTTTGTTACACTTTTCTGGAATTTATTTTTTTTAGGGCTGTCAAACGATTAAAATATTTAACTCGATTAATCGCATGATTGATCATAGTTAATCATGATTAA
>JAOPJI010000107.1:4209317-4222071 GCA_027122695.1 Merluccius productus
ACACACACACACACACACACACACACACACACACACACACACACACACACACACACACACACACACACACTTTAAACTTCACTTTTACTATGTGTTTGTGTTTTGAAATTGTTTATGAAATGGCCAAATGGCTTTATATAATAACTAAGAGTAAGAGTGTAAGATGACAAGTCTTTTGTTCCTGTGACATCCTTCATTCATTCTGATCTGTGTGTTTTATTCTATCCAAACCCGCTGTTTTCTGCTTCCTAAGGATTTGTTCATCTCTCATCCCTATTTTTGTCTGACTCTGCATCTTTCACACCAACCACCCCATCACTTTCTTAGAGTACTGCACAAATACAATCTGAATACAAAACATAAGCAATATATTGACACCACCAATACAGACACACACACAAACACAAACACACACACACACACACACACACACACACATACGTGCACCCACACGCACACACACACACACACACACAGTATGTATATAGCAAATAAGATGCAATATTCGAAGTAGACTGAAGGCTGGCGACAAGCTCCCTACTCTTTGACTGACAGTTGACATTTAAGCACACACACAAACCCAACCCCACCACGACTTAGGCCGCAGAGTTTGGTTTGGACAGCTGCCAATGTCCACAGGCTATAGCAGAGGGCACAGTGCATGTAGACGCCAGTCACCTGGTACAGGAAGCGCCTCCGGTCATAACACAGGAACTTAGAAGGTTGCAGTGCGCACACGGAGGAAGTAGCCTGAGTTTGACTCCAAACCAAAGACGAACCTGGCATGATGCAGCACTTCTAGCATGTGCAGGTGTCTCAAGTCACTGTATACAATTGGATGAAGGATGATGGGATTTGACCCGATGAGGGGACAGAGCAACACATGCCGCAGATGCTTCATGTGTTTTGCATTGTCCAATATATTTATGCCAGGTACCTTTAGTGATGCACTGGTTGATTCTGGTACGGTTGTGTATTGTCTAATGTATGGTTTCAGGTGTGTAGGGGACAGGTACAATTAAATATAATAACAATAATAACAATAACAATAATAACAATAACAATGATAACAATAACAATAACAATAATAATAATAATAATAATAATAATAATAATAATAATAATAATAATAATAATAATAAGGGCAGACTAGCATGTTAAAGTACTAAAGTTGTGGACCATCTGATTTAGTCATTTGTCTTTGGAGGAACATTGACACATTGATTACCACAAACGCATGCATGCACGCACGCAGACACAGTATTTGTCTATATTTTGTATTTGGCAAACATAAGGAGGTTCTCCTTATGTTTGCCAACTACTGGATTCCTGCACATTGTACAGATTAAACCATCTGAAGGAGGCTAAGCTAGTCTGCCAGGCTTCATAGTGAGTGTGAAGTTTTATTGAATTAGGTCTGCTTATTTAACATTTTTCAATTAAGGGTTACATGGAAATATTTGGTAAAATTGTTTTTCCTGCCCTTTACATAAGAAAATGTGTCTAATGTCTAAAGATTACTTTTCTGTTATAATGATGTTATTACAATTATGTTAGTGTTGCGTAAGTGCAACACCAATAATAATAATAATAATAATAATAATAATAATAATAATAATAATAATATAAAGAAGAAAGAAGAACAGGATAGAATACAATGAGAACCACTAATACAAAAAATAATTTTGACCCAATCAAATTAACGGGGAAGTTATGTTTGATAAGCATGGTGAAAGGGCAGTAGAGCTACTCCCAAAATGGTGCACACTGGGATTTCCAGAGAAAGGACGTTTCAGTGTTCACCAACTAGAAATATTAGAGGAAAAATAGACCAGAAAAATAACAAGATAAGGGAGAGAAAAATACAAAAAAACATAGGCCAGAGAAAACTGACAGAATAACTCTTATAGCTGTAGTGAACAAGCGATACAGGGATTTTTATTACCAGCCATTCTCACAGACAATGTGTTAGGATGGACAGATGAAAGATGGCCGAGACAAGGTAGCTTCTCATTGCGGGCCATACAAATCATCCACGAGATGACAGAGCGGCCCGATCCACAGGGAGATCCCGAGCGGGACTTTCCCGACATGAAAGAATGTGTTTGAGCATGGGAGAGTGGTGCTAGGAATCCAGCCCCCCAATGTCTCTGCTAAAACACAATTGGGTGGGACGCAGGCCCGGCGCCAGAATGAAGTGCCTGAGGGGGCTGTTGATTGGTTAGTTGAACTTGGAAATGAGTTGAACAACAAAAGGAGCTAGCTTGGGTTGTTGCAGCTTTTCTTTTTTTGTATCATGCTGTGTGCAGCGCAACCTTACACACAACAGCACTGTCCATGGTGCTGAAAAACAGCGGCGCTATCCATTGTTCTGAAACAGCGCAAGCGATAGTATATACATTAAAGCTTAGCCAGAGGGCACAATATACAACTGAGGGGGCTAAGCCCCCTTAAGACCCCTCGTGGCGCCGGGCCTGGTGGGACACAGCTAGCCTAGTGGAAGTGCATATGCGTCATGCTGAAAGACAGGCAGCCATGGCCCAGGAGAAAAAGACCGCCTGGAAGGCATCCGAGGAACACGACCTCCACATGGCCCAGATGAACTCCTTCCAGAACCCAGGACGAGGGAGGGGCCTGAGACCAGGCCGTGTGCGTAGACTGTTTCCGGCATGGACACTGTTTCATGCTGGAAGACGACGTGGACTGCCCCCAGCGACCTCCTCCAGTATGTGCCACACCATGGGATAGTGCTCCCCCTAGAGGCACTACAGTGAACAACCCCAACTAGAGGGCTGCATTGGGATTGGGTCCAGCGGGACCCAACTCAAATCTCGCGGGAGCGGGCGGTGTGAACTTTGCTGCGGGCGGGAGCGGGCGGCGAAAAAAAACACTGCGGGATCGGGACCTAGCATAGCAACACGATGTCGATAAATGATGTGGAAAAAAAGCTCAAAGAAGGTCTTTACAGTACAAAGACAAAGAGCGCTTCCCAACGCTCTCAAAGCTGGCGCGTTTCATCCTCAGTATCCCCGCATCCAGTGCGCCTTCAGAGCGGGGCTTTAGTGTCTGTGGGCGCATCTTGGAAGAGAGACGCACGGGATTGGGACCGCAGTCGGTCAGCAGCATTCTCTTCCTCCACAGCAATATTATGGCCAAGTGATTCATTTGTTAAATTCATTTGTTTCATTTGTTAACTTTGTTTATTTTATTTATTAGTGTTATTTGAGCCACTCGCAGCCTACCCTCTCGTTGCTATTTGTTAATTAGGTCCTACATAAAGAGGCGTGATGATGCCGGTGTTATTGAGCATAGGTTGCCAACAAGTTTGAATGTTTTTATTCAGAATACCTGTGACGTCTGGCTAATAATTTAAAAACTGCTGTTTGAGAGTTATATTTAACTACATGAAACTCTCAGAGTGTTCAGATGTGTTCACTGAAACGCTGGCACAAAAATCATTGAAAAATATGACTTCTACCATGATAAATCGTAGTTTTTGTCCAACTCCATTGACTTGTATTGGATGTGAACAAAAGTGCAGTATTACTCCGCCGCTGGAAAGGGAAGATGCTCACCTTTGTTTACAGTCTTCTGTAGTCTTTTGACGCAGCACCGTGAATTTAGCAGCCGGATGCGTTTGAGAAAATAGGTCAAGCATTTGAAAATAAATGGTCAAACAGCTGTTGGAGACCATATTTTTTAATGCCTTCTAGAGAGGATTTGCAGGTAGGTACCATGACTGCCATTGAAAGGGGGGGGGGAACTGCTATGCTAACAACCGAAAACTCAGAAGCATTTGTCAAAATGTCACTCTTAAGCATTATATTTCATGGTAAATGATCCGAAAACAAGGTTTAATGTCAAAAATACCGAACTTATCCTTTAAGCAATATTACTCCTACTTAATGAAACCTAGTTTACTATTCCAGCAAGTAGGCCAACCCTTAGTAATGACCTAGCAACAGAGAAGCTTTCTAGTCCCTGATGTGATTGTGTTGATTATATCGTTTATTTGTTGGTAACCTTGGTAACCGTAACCGCAATATTACACTTGAGGGTGGGCTTTACCCTCATTATTGGCACTTCAACAACAAAATTATCAATTTTGTATCAGCCACATGGAAATATGTATAGTTTTAATAAATGACAGAGTCATATTTATAGTGATGAGGCAGCACGGCTAGATGTGCTGTCTTGCTGATTTGAGCAGGTTCTAAATGTCTAGTTTACCAAACAGATTGCTTAGTCGGAGCTACCTATTGTATAATGGAAATTCACATTTTGCATTCATGGTGGGGAAGTGGATTTTAAGCCAAATATGCGTGGGTGAAATATTGAAGTATGAAAGTGATTACAAAAGCAGTTCAATCAAATACCTTGCTATGATTAAAGCAACTACAAGATTTTTCACATATACATTTTATATCCGCAGGTGTAGGCAAAGGTGGTGGTGAGAAGTCCTCCACAACAGAGTCATCGCTTTCCATGTTGAGCTGCTAGCTACTGTTAATCTGGTGGCACATTCAGCGCTATTTGCTATTTTGTAATGCGAGGGCTTGAAATTGCCACCGTTTTGGTCACATATGCTCCCCAAAATGTAATCTATGCGCCCTCAAAATATAATTTGGAGCATTTGTGCAACTGCAAATAATTGTTTTATAACAAAATCCTATTTTTAATTAGGCTAAAACATTGTTCTGTTACTTGTAAATTGTACTGTTCAATTGTTTTCTTTTCATCAAGAAAAAAAATCTAAAAAAATAAAATAAAATCTAGTTAATTTAATTTCGAGCCCTGAACCCCAATAAATATCCGAAACAAGTCACTCAAGTCAAGTCAAGGAAATATGTAAATATGTGGAACCAGATAGCACTTTGAGATCCGTTTCACGGGGCCTTTAACAATATGTTAAAATTACAGCAAGTTGCAGAATTGTTTTCCCCATGTAGTCCTCCTCAGCTCGACTGCAGCCATCGAGCATTGTGTTTTGTGTGTGTTCCGTCAGCTTTTACATTGGGATGGGAAACACTGCCATAATAATGAATGAAAGGTGCTCCGCTTCCGTCTGATACCCGCCGCCCAGTTCAGTCAGAAAAGTAGATCTTGTACTGAAAAAGTGTGGGCAACGCTTTTTTGGAGAGAATAGTCAGACACCAACCCCATTACAACAATTACATTTTCGAATTTGCCTTCTCTCACAAATGGAGCCCGACTTATATTGGTTATTGGATTAGCGATAAACTAAGCCTTGAACATTTCTGTTAGTTCAATGACAAAAATATAAATTGAAAAACCATATGAACAGGGCGTGACTAAATGTTCAATTTTAATTAATGTAAAGCAGTTCTGCAGAAACATTATTATAATATATTCTGCAGCTAAGCTCCATCATAAAAAACAACATGATAGCAGAACACAATAACTGTTGATTCTCTTGGTGCAAATTATAATGCCTACAGCTAATGTAAAGAAAATATTGATTTGCCACGGTTCTGTCTCAGCACATTTTCACAAAAACAATAACGATGGAATTAGTCACATAAGTATGCCTCCTTATTGCTCAAATTTCCAGTATTGACATCGACTAATCATAAAAACAATACTTTTACATAAAAAATGGACCCATACTTTTGTGAATGCTGATACGATCAACCAATGAAAACACACAGGAAGGAACACAAGAAGTGTGTAACCGTCTTTCTACACACAAATGTCCACTTACCTTAGGGTGAAAATCTGAACAGCAGACAGCGTAGACAGAGCCAGGAACGTAGAGACAGTCTCCCTCTGTCGGATGGGCTTGGACGGCACCATCACCACAAAGTTGTTGTCCAGCTTGAGCTCCGACAGCGGCTGGAACAGCCGAACACTCCCGATGCGCTGCATGGGCGTGGACCCTGCAAAATACCCCACCGGCCCCTGCTGCGGGTCGCTAGAGGGACCAGCGGGGGTTCCCTTGCGTGTGTCCTCCGAGCTGCAGTCCCCACTGTCAGACCCCTGCACCGTGTAGTACAGCTCCACGGGGGTCCCCTGCTCCTGCTCCGAGGGCCTCTGCCTGCCTGGCCTCACTGTAGGGGGGCTGAACCAGCTGACTAGCGGCTCCAACTCTGCCACGCAGATCCCCAGCTCCCCTTTCAGCCTGCAGGACCCGCGCACCTCCTGGGTCTCGTGGAAGGCAAACATCCAGACGCAGGGCAGCCGGTGGATGGCGCTGTAGTCATCCCAGTCTCGGCCCGCAATATAGAACAACACCTGCACCTTGGGCCAGCTGGGGTGGATCCTCTCGCTGATGATGTAGGTGTTAACCTTCCAGTTGTAGGTGAAGAGGCTGGGCAACTTGGTGGAGGAAGGGGAGGTGAAGGGCCCCGGCGAGGTCTGCAGTAGCTCCAGTGGGACACTGTGCTGGGCCGAGAGGGGCCCGTAGCTGGCATTGATGGAAGGCATGTGGCGGGCCCGCTGAATGAAGAAGGACTCGGTGCGCACCTGCAGGCTGGAGTTCCTCATCAGCTCCTGATTGGCCTCCCGCAGGAAGAAGGCGGACTCTGCGTTGTGGATGTGGTAGCTGACAGGCAGGTAGATGGGCGTAGGACCATATCTCTGCAGGCCGTCCAGGATCAGCCGGCTGCTGCTTGCCACTGAAACACAACAGATAGCATGTTTGGTTTCTTATGTAACTTTTATCAGAATCCATCCAACCTTATCCACACATTTACTGGCAAAGTAAAGGTGTGGATAACTCATTGCATCTAAAAAGAAATGACAGAAATTACATCAGATTTGGATGAACTTCAGCTGAATAAAGTGTTCAATTTTGAATTTTCATGTTGTTTTGATGCATGTAAAATATTAAAAGTGTATTTACCCAAGCTGATTTTGAGTGAGGCTAATAGAAGAGGATGCGAAATATGAAAACTCTAACAACTGCTAAAATGAGAAAAATAAAATTAGATGGAATAATTCAGGACAACGGACAGCATACTTCTCATTTAAGATAACATATGCATGCAATTCTAATCTCCAGACATTGGTATCACCAGCTCTAACCGTGATATTATAATATAAGACATTTGCCTATCTGCCTTGTCCAATTGCCCTTTTTCCTCAGCTTCCTCAACTGACTCAGTTTGCTCTGTCTTCTGCTTACGATACCCTCACTTCCTTCTCTCTCATTACTGCCTACCAAGTTTTATGATTTTTTTAAACAGTTTTTCTCCTCTATGTTTTCCCACACTAATTACAAAGTCAATTTCCTTCCTCTCTCTCAGAGCTACTTAAGAGAGTACTCTTAGCCCACAAGGACATGAGCACCAGGAACAAATCAGATGCTCTTCACCATATATCTAGAGCAAGGCACAAAAACATTCTGTTCATCATTCTTCCGAACCACAATGTTCTCCCCTCCAGCAGCAGATAAACTGCCATCCAACATATCCTAAGATAGATGCCATTGATTTCCTGTCTGGACCATGCTTGGGGGGGGGGGGGGGCTCACAGTTGATGACACAGGGGAGGCGGCGAGGGCTGATTGGTTGAAGGTGGACAGAGGTGACCTCAGCAGCCCTCTTAAACTCCAGTAGGGGACTGATGAAGAGCAGAAATATTTATGAAATAAAGCCTAGAAATCTAAAATAATAATTTTTTAAACATGTCTTAGAAAGGGTGATGCTTCCCCTTGACAGTTTTGTTTTTTATTAAAAACACACACATGAACACACATAAGAATATCAGGAACTCAGCATTCTGGACACAGACAATATTATATTTCCCACGACTAGATCCACTTAGATGTTTGTTTAGTGTCAAGGCATACTTAGTACAGTTTCTTCAGGATCTGCCTGTCTCAGAATCCCGGGGTGATTCTGATACAGTGTTTACTGACGTAGAGGCGTGGATAACTCATTGCATCTTGAAAAAACACACGTCAGAAATGGTAATGACATCAGTTTTTAACTATGTCCCTTTTCAACGACACTAATATGAAATCGAAAAAATATTGAAGCACAGTCTGCGATTTATGACGACGTGTCAACCTTCGGTTTAATGTTTTCAGAGAGCTTGTAAATCACATCTGGGAGGGGCGTTTGGGCAAATGAAAAACTGAATGATTTGTTATGATGAGGAGGAAGCAATGCTAAATCCTCTGGCTGTCTCTCTTATCTTCCTGAAGGCGTTCAGGGCCGTGCCAGCCCCCTCAGGACACAAAGGAGGCTGAGGACTCAGATCACACATGGATGAAAGGAGCTGGACCGGCCTGATCACTACACACACACACACACACACACACACACACACACACACACAGATGTTAGATGTGTCAATCCACTGAGATGTATTGATGGTGTGTGAGATGAAGCCAAGAGGGCTCAGTGAATGGATGAAAATGTGTTTAATGCGTTTTCCATGGGAATCGCAAATGTACGCAGTATTTCTTGGGCACAAACCATATGTAAATGTATGAAAAGTACAAACAAATATTTGAAACTATTTTCACTCACACTGGTTGAGCTTTAAAAGCACTTGTGCTGGCACTTAAATATTAAATATGGAGGTTAGCTTTGCAGTTATTTTGAAATCGTAATGTGTTTACCACTAGTCTACAAAATTCATACAAAGAGAGAGGACCTTAAATACTAAATTGCAGGGGTGAACTAGAATTCATAATGGCATACAACGTATAATGGAAATTGAAGTATTGAAGTGTTTTGAAAAGAAATATAAAGAATTGCATATGTAAGGTCTCGCCTGTGGAAAATGCTGAAAGGTCTTTTTATCATGTTATTTTCATGCTTTTGGATTCAATGTTCTCCTACTTCTGTATTGCATCATTATGTGTCTAGGCTCTAATAGATTTACATGTAAAAAAAAGATAGAAAAAATATAACTCTATTTGGCATCTGACAAAGTGTTTTCAAGACATTTGTCCATTCTTGAGATAATATGGTCAATAGCATTTGCTTTCTCCACCGTAGTCTCATAAAAAAAGCTGTCTCTTTTGAGCGAAACTGCTATGTGTGAACTCTTAAAGTCACCATCAATAGATGTGTCTTCAAAAAGGGGGACCTTTTCCTTTTCCAACCAAGAACAATGGAAAAGGGGATTTGGTATCTCCAGCACTTTAAAGGTTGGATATAAATGTCAGGCTGTGTTTTGTTGGAAAGAAAACTGACTTTGGTCAAGACGAGAAGTTTCCGAAGAACTTCATCCCATAAGGGATCACACACGCAGAGCGGGTCGTAAATTAAGCTAAGCTATTAATAACTTCACAATGATTACAGCCTTAGCACAGCGATGAATGATTACAGCCACAGCACAGCGATGTTTCAGAAACATTTGCATATGACTTGCTTTATATTGGTTGACGACAGGTGACGTCTGAGCTAAGCATGTGAATTTGCAAGACATTCGCTCAAGATGAGACTGTATCTAGATTGAATGTAGCGTCCACCATCTCTGGAGGTCTACATCTGCCATACAATCATTAACGCCTGTTTAAACATCTATCTTTGCATCGTGATCACACAACCGTTTTTTATTTGCAATTTGAAGACACACACACACACACACACACAGTAGGATGTTACTATCTTACTAAACAGAGAGCAAATGATTCCCTCAGCTAGAATGATTGCAGAGGAAGTAATTATAAATCATACATATTAAACACACAAAAATGGAAAAAGTGGAATTGAGTTGTTTGTTGTGGTTTCTTCAACACCATAGGTAGGCTCCATTAAACATGAAATGTAAGAAAGAAAGGAAGATTTAAATTGCATCGTCCCTCTCTTTTCACTAGCGTAAAATGCAATTTAATGTTGTAAAATATATTTTTTTAACACACGCACACACATTATTGGCGAAAACCACATCCTGCTTGAGCATTAGTCATGCTCGGCTGGGGAGAAGTCTTCCAGAAGCTTCCAAGCATTTTGTTGTCCACCTGCTAAAAACGTTCCTGTTTCACACAATCTCCCCCGATGGAGCTACTGAGCAATGGCACTGAACAGCACTGACAGTTTTGTGAGACAGACAGAGAGCGACAGAGTGAGAGTGAGAGAGAGAGACAGAGACAGATAGAGAGAGACAGGGACAGAGGGGGAGCGAGACAGCAAAAAGGAGAGACAGGAAGAGAGGGGGAAGAAAGAGAGACAGACAGAGAGGGAGGGAGGGAGAGAGAGAGAAAGGGAAAGAGAGAGAGGGAGAGTGAGAACGAAAAGACACAGAGAGAGACTCTGCCTGTAACATACATTAGGGACATAAATAGGGCTATTTATGACACTTCAATTCTGTGCGTTCGGCCCCGTGGCCCCAGTGTAGCTTAGTGTCTCGGGCCGCTTGGCAACGCTTGGCTTGGGACTGACTAAGGAGCCTGCAGTCGTTTAGAGGAGATGAATCATGGAGGTGGTAGTGTTTGGGGTGATAGTGTTGGTGTTGGAGGTGGTGGGGGTTTGGGAGAGAAAGGAGGGGGAAGGCTAAATGTGCTGAGCGGAGCAGTACCGCAGTTACCCAACCAAGCTGAGGTGCCACAGGACCAATCGTACGTGCCTCAACTTTAACTACGACCTGGGCTCTGCCCATGTCATTTAAAAATGCAGATTGCCTTGGAGAGAAAACCCCAGAGTCTACTTCTCTTTCTTTTCTGCTGTTCTTTTTTTTCCATTTGACAAACAAATAACTAGGGAGAACCAACCGAGATACACACACAGTCATGGCAGTTTCGTTTGGAGGAAAGTCAAACAAAAAGTAGTGACAGTAACTGATGATGTCAGCGGTGGTGCCCACAGATACTTTCATACCCAACAGTGCATGCATGTATGTGTATATGTGTGAGGTAATAACATTCACGTGAAACTATTTCAGGTTGACTGCAGGATGCTGTTGCTTTTGCCAATATATATTGTGGCGCCCGCCGGGCACAGGTATGGAAGAGGGATGGTGGGAAAGTGGTGGATGGATATTATGCCGCACCCTGGCACCTAGTGGTCGCGGAGCGCTACGTTCTCTCTTCTCCACACAGAGGAAACCAGACCATATATGGAGGTCTGAGGGCCGAATGGAATACAGGTGTGAGGAGGAAAGCACCTGACACTGATCCCCTGATTAGGGGAACGGATATAAAAAGAGGAGAGAGTTCACTCAGGAGGAGAGAGTGAACTAGGAGAACCCCGATGACTACCCGAACCCCTGAACGTCTACGAACCCTGCTGTGTACCGAACCCCGCCTGTCTGCCTACCCTGCCTGTCGCCAAGCCCCGGACCTTCTACGAACCCTTCTGTGTACCGAACCGTGCCTGTCTGCCTACCCTGCCTGTTGCCGAGCCCTGGACCATCTGCGAACCCGCCGCCGTGCCCCGAACCCTACGCTTGCCCACTGACGCCGAGACCCCAGCCTGATCCAACCCCGGTTGGACGCAGCCGCTGCTGCGAGCCCCGATTAATCTCTTCCTCTCCCTCCCCTTACTAAACCCCAAATAAAACCTAGTGTTTGTGATTGTGGTGTGGACAGTACTCTTTTGGCTGACGCTGGTTTGGTGACACTTGAACAGCCTGGCCAAAATGTATGGAGATGACAGTATGTCACAGTTCAGAGTTAGAATAGCTTTCATGTAAGTCAGAGTCATTTTATTTATTTTTGACAGTTGTGATTTGACAGTTTATATAATATTGAGTGGAACTCAACCTGGGACACATAATAGTCAGTAGTATAAAGATAAAGTGGTGGAGAAAGGAAAGAAGGAAAGGAAAGAAAGAAAATAGGGTCATACACAAGGACAAAAGAGAAGCAGTGATGGTGGGGAAGGAAAGTGTTTGTAGGCAGGTGAAATGGAAAAGAGTGTAGGAGAAAAGGGAAATGAAAGAGAAAACAACTTATGAACGATAACACATTTTATTTTAATTTTGTATTTTACCTTTATTTTACCAGGAGAGTCTTTTGAGATTAAAATCTATCTATATACAGTAAATGCAGTGAGAAAGAAAGTGCAGCCAAAGAAATAGGGCAAAAAGAAAGCAAAGAATAAGTAGTGAGAAATCAAAAAAGAAAGTAAGAAAAGAAAAAGAAAGTGCAGAGATTATGTGGAGTTGAATGTTTTAGAACAAGAACATTCGGTAACACTTTACCTATATATTCCACAGTTGAGTATCAATTAGTTTTAGTGTCAGTTGACACTCACTTGACATGTCAACATTGTGTAAGTTGACACTCAATAAGGTTATCAAGAACATATCCACATATATTCAATTAAGAGTTATCTGAATATGAACTGAATCTCATTATATAATCAACAACATGTCTAGTGAATAGCAACTCTTGATCTTCAGACATGTTTCAGTTGAATTCCAACTTTACGTCCGCATGGTGAGATTTTGTAAGTTCTATCACAGATATATCTGCAGGTTTCAGCAAGTCAAATTTAAGACTTTTTAAGACCTTTTTAATGCCACCTTGAATTAAATTTAAGACCTAAAACACGTGAAGGTGGGGGGGATCCCGCTGTGTTACAACCCAAGCATAGCATGTTTGTCACTCAATGAGACTCATTCAAGTTGACGGACGTCTTCCAGCCAGCTGTCCTTGAATTAGCACTTAGCCGTTGTCGCAGGCTAGCTAGCGAGCGTGCTGATAACCGTTTATATATGCAGCTAGCAAGAAAGAAGCCTCTCTACGTGTCCTTCCCCAGAAGTCCCGCGAGAAAAATAAATAAATAAATAGTCCTGCCCCGACAAATTTAAGACCTTGAGTTACAGTATTTAAGAC
>JAOPJI010000107.1:4288813-4300592 GCA_027122695.1 Merluccius productus
GACTTTAACACCATTTTGGAGACATTTCTAACTTTATATACATATCTTGAGTGCTTTATGTACCCATTAATCGACAGTGGTGTTTAACCTGCACCACGACCTTTAAAGTGTTTAATGTAAGCTTTAGCAGCTGTATAACATGTCATGTAAAAAAAAGTTATCCAAAATAAGTTAAATCCAGCAATAAATAAAATATGAAATGAATATATGAAAATGAAATTGCACTGCAGCACTAGAGCTATTCAACAGCATACGAAGAAAAAACACACAATTCTAGATGACAGATCGCCACAAGAAAAAAAAACATTGTAACCGGAGTCTATTACCTAATTACCAGCCTATTAGTAGTGGGTAGAGCTCTTTGATATATTTTGCCACTGTTTAAACACCAAAATAAAAACTGCTACCCACTCTGAGCAAGCTGGCCAGAAAATAACCATGTACCCCTGCAACCAGCTCACCCTCAGAGAGTATTTAGTAAACCCTTGTGTTGTAAGAACACTTGTTGTTTGGATATGTTGGTGCAATTTCCCATAACTTGTGTAACATAACATTTAAGAATATCGAAATGAATACCGATATCGCAATATTCATGAACAATATCGCAATATCATTGTTTTGTCAATATCGTGCACCCCGACAGGTAACCCTCACTCAAACTCACTCTTTGTTCCTTTCCCATGGACAGATGATCCATAACGTTCTTCCTGTTATGATCCTGTGACTATCCTGCTCATTATGTTGTGCCTATATACACTCCTCTTACCCCTATTCCACCAAGGCAGTTTGAGAGCCGGTTCAGAGCCGGTGCCTAATTGCGAACCAGTTCTTAGCGTTTCGACAGCCAAAGAACAGGCTCTCGACCAGGAAAACTCCAGAGCAGCACCAACTCTTTGTTGGTCTTGAACCAAGTACAGTTTTACATCAGGGGCTGGGGGCGGGATTATCCTGACCAACAAGACCAACTAAAACGTTGTTTTAAAAACACAGAGCTTCACTATGGAATTGCATTGATTACCATCGTAACAGATTATGTTAGTCCCTGTTGATTATGTTAGTCCCTGTTGATTGTATCCCTTCATCGTAGGAGAAAGGGGCGGGGCCGAGAGCAGAGAGAGAGACTTTATTATTTTATTATGAAACCCAGTTTGGCGAACCAATGAATAGCCGGTTACACTATCGTAATCGCCGCCCATAGCAATCAAGTCGAGCAGCACTAATGTGTTGTACCAGTTGTGTTTGGATGCCAATATAAGCTTGCAAAGCCAGGAGCAACATTTGTAAAGAGACGTGTAGTCTGCTATTGTTATTGTGCTTGAAATTGGCGCTTGCGTTTCTGGGAAAGCGAAGACGTATACAGAGACGTAATGACGAGGCTCTCTAGCCTGTGGAAAAGCAAACCGGTTCTCAGAAGGTTTGCAAGTTGAACCAACTCCGAACCAGCTCTAGCACCAGCCCAGCACTAGAACTAGGTTTGCGTTAGTGGAAAAGGGGCTACAGAATGTTGATAGCTTAGCTCAACGTACTTCTGCCCATGTGCATGTATTAAACGTAATACTCGCTTATCCTTATTTTTCCTTGACAACAACAATCTCTGTATTTATCCATACATTACCAACAGCACAGAAAAGCTATTGGTTTTTGTAAAACATGACGAGCATAAAAACATTAAATTCAAGTTAAAATATCTTAGAATGTCTTCCTCATAATAAAATGTTATTATTTATACCACAGCATTGTTGAATACTTGATGCTGATTGGTGAATAGCGTTCCAAGGGGGTGCATTATTTTTCAATAATGGGACACTTATGCTGCTCCCTAAAAATGTCCTTAACAATGCAAAAAAACAATATGATCAAAATCGCCGCCAAACAATATTTGAATTTACGATAAAACCGATAGAGTGAAGTGTGGTCCTGACTAGCTCAACTGGTGGAGCATGGCATTTATATTGCCAGGGTTAGGGGTTCGATTCCTACTCTTAAAAAAAAAATATATGCACTCACAGTATTGTAAGAGGCTTTGGATAAAGGCGCCCACCAAATGGCATATATCAATTATGATATAATATTATATTATAAGAAAACCAATAAAGCTATAGATGAAAGTAACTACTATCTAATCATTGTTGGTAACTGTGGTATAAAACAGTCCATTCCTTACGTATTAGGTTACATGTGTTTTGTGTTATGCTCATCACTCACTTGTCTCCAGTCGGTCTGCGCTGCCCGGTACAGGGGGGGGGGGCTCAGTCCCCGGGGACTCTGGGGCCTCCATGTGGAACTCAGGAGGCTGTTCATGGGACAGAGGAGCTTGATTTTGGGCCTGGTCCATACTATCCCCCTCACTAGCTGTTAAAGACTGCTCCACGTCCTCTTCCGTCTCTTCTTCTGGACCCCGTTCACACTTGGGCTCCCTCATTCCTAATTTAACAAAAAGTACATGATTTAATTGTTATATACATTGCATTACATTATAAACATGAACGGCTAACTAGAATTGAACTGCAATTTGGTCAGGGGCTGTCCGTCCATTAGTGACTTAATTGCAAGCAGCCATTAGTGATATTCTGGTTTTGTTAAAAAACGAACTCTGGGCTGTTTTTTTCGGGTACCTTTCAGGTCTGAAGTATACTCCATCCCCGCCATCCATTCGTAGTCATAAATGCGTTTGCTGCCGGACGGTAACATGTTGAATATGTCGTCGGTGGCCGAGTCCGACTCCCCGTCCCCAGGCCCCGAGCCGGCCATTCCGCTATCCGACCACAGGTTGAGGGAGTGCGGGTCGGGCTCCTGGCGAGCCTCTCTGTCGACCCCAGCCGCTGGAGGGTCGGACTGGTGGTCGCTCTCCAGATCGCTACCTTTCGCATTTTTGTCCTTCATCAAATAATCACAGATCGCATTGATGTTTTCTTTCTTCACACCGGGCATGGCAGGCTTGATCTTCTTCGGGTCGGTAGCATGGTGTTTGCTGCCGGGCTGGAAGTCGTGCTTCCTGAAGCTGACCGACGACGTCTCCACCGACATCGCACCCGGGAAATGCTCTCTGCCGTCCCGCTGCACGGTCTCCAACCTCGCCCTTAAAACTTCTATCTCATCCGTTTTCTCGCTGAGCTCCATCTTCAACACCCGTATCCTAACGCTGACCATCTTCCGTATTTCGGTGAGCGCCGTCTCCAGCACCACCGTGATGTTCCTCCCGAGGTGCTCCGTGATGTCGCTCACCGAGCACAACAGCTCCTCGTCGGTGTCGAAGTCCAGGAAATCCCCGTGGATGCGAGTCGCGGCTCCCGCGGGCCCCGGGGTCTCCATGAAGGCGGCGTGGAGGTCAGGCGACAGGCTGGCGTCCACGGAACTATGACTCCGCCTGCGGCTCATTGTGTGTCGTCGAAAAATTGTGTTTTTTGCTGTGCGTAAAAGCTAGCCAGCAGGCTAATGTTTGGGAGATGCTGAAAGACATCCAGAAATGCACCAACGAGTTGCAGCAACTCAAAGGTTGCCATGTCGGAGGTAGCGCCACCCGTCGGACACTCCCGACACCGCTAATGGGCTGTTTATGTCATGTCGGAGTAACCGTTATTACAACTTTCCGAGTGGGAACAAGCGTTCACGTCAACGTCCGAGTCGGAGCTTTAGACAGATCCGATATCTGCGACCCCTGCATAACTGATTGGACTAATATGGCGTTAAATAAACGAGTTTCCGAGGTTGCGAGCCTTCTATAAAATATATAGTGTTTTCTATGTAGTTTATTGTTAATTTGATAGATAGGTCATATTATTAACAACCATGGTACATGCTCGAAGCCCAACTGCATCATCAGCCCCCACCCAAAGTTGTTTTGGAGCAACGAGAATGATGCCCACTTCTCCGATTTCTCCCATGTGGCCTGAACGCGGCATTACGCGGAAAAAAGTAGCTCCTTAAAACCACCGTTGACAATGTAGCGTCTGATACAACGGCTACGTTTTATGTTGCAAATTATGTTTAGGTTTACACTAAGTTAAAGGTCTGCATTAATAAATTGCTAATTTTAGCTGGTTAGATGGTCAAGTTTAGGTTTGAGAGGGTTAAGTTTAGGTTTTAGGTTACAGATGGTTAAGTTTTAGGCATTGGATAGAGCAGGGGTCTTCAACGTTTTCCAGGCCAAGGACCCCCAAACTGATGGAGAGATGGAGCGGGGACCCCCCTCCATCTCTCCCTATATTTTGTATAAAATTGTGTTTTATATTAAACTGGTCCTATAGTGCCATGTATAAATATACCTTGTTATTGTGCATTCAATACTAAGATATTCAAATAATACACAGGTTCATATATTCATGTTTTTATTTTAAACATGTGCAAGGTACAGTGAGTAGGGTGGCCATGCCACTGCCATTCATAAACATAACATAATAAACTGATACCTGCCAAGTTCAACAATGTCTGTCAATTGCATGTAATCATGCATAAAAGCTATTCAAATGGACATTTTTAAAACATAAATGTGGAAACGAAAATGAGTGATGCTTGTTAGTGCCATTGGCATGCATAAACAGTCAGTTTTACTGTCTCCTTGAAGTTAAACCCAAACTTCAGATAATTGTCTGTATATTTTCGGGTCTTCTCTCTTTTGCGCTATCCTTTACGGCTGCGGGGCCTACAGCAGATACATCGTCACTTTCATTTTCACCTGCGGTTTCTGAGGTGGAGGGTAGGCCTATCTCTTTTGTGCTTGTGTTTTTTTTTTGTAGTGTTACAAAACAATCCTTTTTTTCCCGATCCAAACATAAACACTAGCTGCTATCATAATAAGAATGGGCTCTCGGCCAATCACGGGGAACCTGACAGAGCCAGCGTGTCACATACTGTCACATACATCTTCTGCCTCAATTTATCTGTTCACTACAGTGTGTTGGATTCATGTTCATGTGTATTTAAAAACATTTCAATTTGTGGAAAAAATTACTGGGGGGAATATAAAAACAATGTCCAATCAACCAAAACTTTCGCAACCCCCCTGCAGTACCTCCGCGGACCCCCTAGGGGTCGCGGACCCCCTGTTGAAGACCTCTGCTCTAAAGCAATGTGCGTTGTGCATGGTCCTCTTTAGTTCTCAGGCTGAAAGCACCAGATGCAACACAGTGACACCTAATATCACAACTCTTTCCTGTGCAAAATCCGGCAGAAGAAAAACTTTCTATGAAGCCAGCAATACCGTGCGCTCCCAAGTTATCAGCCACAATACTCTGCACTGTACCTTTTAAGGGACTTGCCTAATAAAGGCACATACACACCATGGTCCTCAAGAGTTTTAAGATCATGTAGAAGAGGTTCCAAGACTTTGTCATAACCATATATTTTTACATAATTACTTTTGCAAAGTACTGCAAGATAAATAGATGATAAAGTTGAGCGGGACCCTGCTGGCAGGTTACCTAGTATCCAATAAACACCACAAAGCTTGTGTTTTTTCCCAGAGGTGCCTAGAGGGTTGCAGGTCTCAAAATCATCCACACACATACAAAGTGATATTCGTAACTCCTCTGCATTCAAGAGGCTTTTTTCCTACCATCTTCATGGGACCAGAATTCATGAGATGGATCAATTTCAATGTCCTGCTGTCCTCTATGATTTTCAATAATCTTATTAAGAATTACTTTTCTATTAAAAATTTGCAGCAAGGATTTTAACAGTGGGACATACTGAAAGGTGTGTTTCATTTTATGATCAAGTATGTAAGTAATTGATTCCACAACACAGTATTTGTCCTTGTAATACTGTTTAAATAGATATGAAGTGCTAAGAGGGCTGCCTTTTTCAATTGCTTTTGGAACAGGGTTAGATTAGCAAAATGCTGTGATTTCTATAACTGGAGCGTCATCAACTTGTAGGTTGTGATGCTGAAGAATATCACTTACAAAACCTCTAGATAGTGGGACTGATGTAGAGTTTATCAAGTAAAGTTCTTGTAAAGATTCATCAATACCTGGCACGTGGACTAAATATTCCAACTTCAGCAAGGCTGCTTCAAGCTGCTGCTCAATTACACTTGGAAGAGCCTTGTGTTCTAGGGAAGCATCAGAAACTTCCTCTTCCACACACTGCTCATCCTGGCTATCAGCAAACAAATCATCTAATGATGGAGATAGTTCTCACAATACCTGGTAAGAAATCAGCTAATGTGTGAGGTGTGTGTCGGCGAGTCCTATGAGATTTAAAGGTTCCATAAATACTGGTTTGAAAACTACAGCCAACAAACATGCAACAAACATTTGAATTTCTCTTCAGGTGTGTTGATATGAACAAGTTACTCCCTTTCATTAGCTAAATCATTGCATGCACTTAAGTAGACAACTATTTTTGTGTCTGATTATCTTGTGTGGAATGCACTCTACTTTGATGTACGATTAAAGCATTCCATGTCTTAAATGTGAATGGACATTTAGAATATGTACATGGATAGCGGATGGTTTGTCCAAAATGTGGATGTTTGAGTTTGTAATGCTTAAGTAGTTCAGACCTACTTACAACAGCTACCGAACACCCTTTACACTGCCACATTTACTTGAGAAAGAGAGACAAACAAATGGCAGGTCAGCACACCTACACCCATCCAACACAAATATGGCTTTCCTCACAGAATAGATAAACAACACTGCTTCCCACTATTCTCTACTATCATTTAAATGCATACACTTAATTGCCAGTTTATTAGGTCCCCCTTCAAAGCCAAAACGAATGCAGTCTAATCCAACAGCTCTGCAATAAATGCTACCATCAAGGTTGTATTGTACAGTTACTGTTGAAACACTTGCAGAGAAGTGTTTTAGAGGCTGTAGTGGTGCTGTTCAATTGTTTTGTGTTATACTGAGGGTTGTTTATATTTAGGATAATAAAGTTAGACTAAATATTAGAAACACCTCTCTAAAACAGTTGAACAAAAATTGAACATTAGAACCTCAAAGAAAGTAGGACTTTGTGCAGGGCTGTTGGATAAGACTGCATAAGTTTAAGTTGTGCATCTAATAAACTAGAAAATATGTATATTCTTGCAGTTATTTTAGCACACAATATTTTTGGAATAGCATCATCATCATCATCATCATCATCATCATCATCATCATGGTGAGGAATTCATGAGGTTGTGGTTTGAACACATGAAGTAAACCAAAGCATTTGAATAACTAGGACTGCTGGCAGTCTCGAAAGGTATTCACAGTCCACACACACAAATGAGCACAGTGACCACACTTTTTTGGCAGTCGGCAGGGTCATGTCACTTGGGGGGCGATGACAGAAGCGCACACACACACAGCGCTCTGAGGTGGACGACGGTAGATTGGACAGTAAATTATGGCCTATACATAATACTACATATCTCTGATATTGGACAGCAAATTATGGCCTGTACATAATACTACATATCTCTGGAATGCGTTGTTTAGCCGAGAAGCTAAGCTTAGCTTTGGTGCTATGCCTTCTTTGTAGACCGGATGATCCGTGTCACATTGTCCAACATAAACACTCAGTTAAGACAATTTAAACTCTTCTGTTTAAACTGTGAAATACAATTATTGTCATCAATAGCCATACTATTTAACAAGGACAAAGCATTAATTGACAGGCTATTGCGGTTAGCGGTGGCTAATGCTTAGCTTAGCATTCATTAAAATGGACACCGAGGGGATTTAACATTACCAGTGTGGCTAAAACAATGCATGGATAGGACAGAAAAGCAGTACCGTAGTATTAACGTTTTTAGTGTGGCTGATCCATAGATACTGTGAATACCTAATAATACTCACCACTACTACAGAGCCTTTGAAACAGCACTCAGAGCAAAGCAGATGTCAAGGCTGGAGGATACATAGGCTACACAGTAAATAAATGAATGGAATTTTATATATATTTTTTCAGAAATCAAGTATTTCAACTTTTAAATTTCAAACAAGAATCATGCTTCCCAAAAATGGTCATGTTAGACGAGTTTCCCCCATGTTTCAACAAAGCCAATGCCAAAGTGCCGCACACTTGTTAACTTGTTTCTATGTTTTAAGCCACTATCCTTTAATATGGATTTGAAAAGACGAGTGGACCTATGTTCTCCAAAACACATGATGTGCACACATTACATTAATACACATAAAAATATATTTAAGGACGGCTAGCATTAGCATAGCTAGTGAATGATATTCAACGTTAGCATAAAGATTGGCTTCATTTTGCTCGATATTACCAGCAAATAAAATCCTAAACTTTTAAAAACATTGCATGTAAACAGACTAACTCTAATTCTGACTGAGATTTGATAGATTTCTATAGAAATTCTGTAGTATATACAAACTGCATATTTGTAAATAGAACAACCCTCCATCTTCCATTTTTTCAGGGTGCCATGCATTTCATGGTATTTTTTATCTACTCAAGGCCGATGACTGATGGGCTTTTTCACAATAGAAATTACTAAATTGAATCTTGTCTTCCTTTAAAAAAAAATAAGAAACACGTGGGGACATATAAAAGTAATGTTTAAAGATACTGTTGCCTTTTAAAAAGTTAAATGAAACAGCAGGTGGTTATACTTTATTATAACATTTAATAGCATGTTAGTACAAATGAAATCATCAACATTGTTGATGAACTCTACTCACTAAACTAAGCGGAGCAGTTAAAGAAGAATTGAAAAATGACTGCTTTTAATGAGTGCGTTGTTTTTTTTTTATTGCGACTGCCACCACAACTCATGGAATTGATCTGCGAAGGCACAAGCAAGAGTGCGAATCAGGAGGACTACCAGCAGTGATTTACATGTCAGAGGTCAAAGGGTTCAACCTGGACTGCTGTCATACGCACTTCTCTAATCACAACGTATCCACCAGAGTCCCCCCCCCGTCCCCTCTCCATCTGTGGGAATATCGATTCTGATGCCAATTGGAGTTCACGCTTCATAGTGTCATACGTCTCTGATATTAGAGGCAGAATCACACCAGAGCATATACAGAAGGACAGGGTTACCCGCGCGGTGGTGGTGGTGGTGGTGGTGAAGAAGACATAATAAACTTGACCCCACCAGGTAATACTTTACCAGGTACTACTTTACCTGGTGGGGTAAAGTATTATTAAAGTATCAGCCGGAGACACGTCTGACAATGCAGCAGCGATTTGTCTTGTCTTTATCACAGCCCCCACGCTCCATCTGCATTGATTCATCCACGGACATGGATGTGGTCAGGGAGAGCAAAGAATGAGGATTACAACCAGTGGAAAGTAGGGTTGTTGGAGTCCAATATAAATCATATAGTACATAAAAAGGATACTAATCGTATGCTAAAATTATTATCCAAATGTGTATTATTATAATTTTTTTTATGAATGTGATGCCCTTTTCGCCTTGGCCTACCCGCATGTGAAAACGAAATGCTTTTGTCACATCTGATGAACAATAACGTTTTCTGAGTCTGACTGAGTCACAATCTCACGTTGTGCTAACGAATAATGTTATCAGAAAGCTATGCACCCACTGAGATCCCCAGTCCTGACCATTTGAGAGCGATGTGTGGAATGCTTTTGGATTTCCGTCAACAAACGGTAAAATGACAAATAAAGAAATCTGCAGAATTTGCAAGGTTTAAATGAACTATCACTCGACAACAAGCAACCTGAGGGCACACCTGATAACTACCCAGTCAAGCTAGGCAATAGTCCGAGGAACAACAGCTAAAGCAGGAAGAATGACCAATAAAGATTTGGAATTACCAACAGGTAATAATGGTGCATTCCAGGCAACCCGTAACCCGTGATTTCACGACCTTCTACCCGTGAAAGTGCTCTGGAACAGCAGTCAAACCCGTAACTCACGACCTGTGAACTCGTGTCTGATCGATGTACTTCCAGTTAGTTTTTTGACATCACGAACATAAACAACAATGGCTTCCCCTGATGCTCTGCAGGCACCGGTGACCAACGGTGAGAAAATATACATAGATAGACATGAATAGGCAACGTAACGTAATTCCGCACATTGTAATCAAAACAATACACATACGAGTGTGGAGTACTAAAGTTTATGTTTATGTTTATTCAATCGCAGGTTTGTTTGTTTGTTATTCGTGACTTGCCTGGAACGCTAACATATCATGAGTCATGAGTATGAAGCCGTGAAATCACAGGTTACGGGTTGCCTGGAATGCACCATCACCATTACCTGTTGGTAATTCCAAATCTTTATTGGTAATGTTGGAATGCCCTCTAGTGGACAGAACATGCATGTTAGTGGCATTGGCAATGCTTGTGTACAGTGTAAGATACATAGCAAATATTAATAGGCTATATAATTCGAATAAGGAATGACATTTGTATGAGATTATAGAGGAAGATTGACAGCCGTAGTGGAAAGACAAGGGGATGAGTGAAATAAGAGTGAGCAAGACAGAGTCAGGGAGAAAGAAGGAAAGACCCATGACAAGGCTGTGAGCGAGCGCATGAGTGGTGAGGAGAGACTGATAGATAGAGATGAAGAGAGTGATGAAGAGGGAGAAGGAAAGTATGTCACAAAATGAGTTAGAGAACAAGAGAGAAGAGAAAAAAAAAAGCTAAACACACACCCACATTGGGGGGGGGGGGGGGGAGGGGTTAATGATCCAGGTTAAGCAATGCTTTGCTCCCCCACTCAATCCAACTGCTCCTGGTCAAAGGGAGGTCAAGTAGAGCACATCCATCAGTACGGGGATAAGGGATGGGCTCTTAAGCGCAGTAGTGCCTCCCCCCCCGGCCACTCCAGAGTGATGACGGCCTTGTCTCAGAAAAAGGCCCATCCGTTGGTCTGATTTAGGGCTGCTTGGGCAATTTCAATACCCGTCCTGGACCTAATAGATGAGCCCCCCGCTTGATAAAGGGCCAATTTGCCAAGAGGCCAATAGGGATAAAATTGCAGCCGTCGCCTTTATTTGTCCTCCCTTCAATCGACAACAAAGCAAAGCTGCAGAGGCCAAATAACAAGAAACAACTAATGCAAAGCAGACAAGACAAAAGACTTGGACGAGTGTATTTTCTCTGTTACCTGTGCCAGCCTGCCTGTCATTGATCACAAAATAACTAAAAACCTGGGTGTTACCACCAGGCTCAGTGAGCACAACAAAAATGAGTCCACCCATGATTAGAGGATAAACAAAGGTATTTATTAGAAATAAGTATTAATATAACATGATTATAAGAATAATATAAGAACATGTAATTTGTATAATCAGGGGTAAGTAGTATGAGTGGAAAGTATGTTATGGGGAAGTGTAGTGTCTAAACACAACATAGAACTAAACATAAGACTAAACTCAAAAGGCACAACCAAAACTTAAGTACAAAACCAAATAGCACAAAACCAAACCAAACCAAAAGGAAACATGGCTGATGGCTGATGTGGTCCACCTCATAAAGCCTACAGGCCCAACTGGCACAGGGGATGCATCCTTTGAAGGCTGCATTTGAAGATCGAATGTGTCACCGCGGTGCGACATGGCTGTCCCATTTCGATGGCTCCGAGAAATGCGGCCGAGAAATGCGGCCTTCTTTTCCCAAATTCGAAGGATCCAGCGGATGGATCCTTCAAACCTGTCCCAAGATGCATTGCGCACTTTTTTCCATTGAAAATCCATCCATACCGAGGATTACACTTTTTAATTTTTATTTAAAAGGACAATTCCGGCGCAAAATGAGACCATATTATCATAACACATGTCCACCAAGTTGGACCGTTCTCTGGGATCAGTTTTCATTCTAGTCGAATGGAACCAAAGTTCTC
>JAOPJI010000107.1:4430830-4444728 GCA_027122695.1 Merluccius productus
ATATTATTTATATTATATTCATAGAGATATATAGAGAGTGTTAGATAGAGAGATAGAGAGAGAGAGAGAGAGAGAGAGAGAGAGAGAGAGAGAGAGAGAGAGAGAGAGAGAGAGGCACAAGCAAGAGAGAGAGGGGGGTGGGGAGCGAGTGCAGGGAAGAGTGAAAGAGAGAGACTAGCAGGGGAACATGTGTACATAAACAGCCAAGAGCGTGCCTGTACGGCCGGTGGACTACTTTCAATGCTGCCTGCATTGCGTTTGTTTATCTAGCATGCTGTAATGTTATGAGAACGGCTGCAGTGCCCCTGGTTACAAGTTGTAATGTCAATATGGCCGGTGTATATGAAAATGACTGCTATTTAAGGCTTACCATGTGTTCTAATAACGCAGACCACTGATTGAGGAGGGCAACATACGCAGGGTGGCCCACTGCAGTGTGTTTGGTGGGTAGAGAAGCTAAGGTGATTTAACAATTATATTTCAGATTTCCCTATCTTCATTTTTGTCTTTCATTCAAATCATAACAGTCCAAACACTTAATGTTAGGCTACAACTATTATACTTTAGCAACCATATTACATTGCTGTGGATGTTTTCCATGTTAATGCTTGGGTGCCCTCACATTAGAACTATTTGAAATATAAAGAAACCATTTATAGGATCATGATGACAAAACAATTTGATGAAATCTCAACATGCCACATGCAACATTTCGCTGTCGCATGGATCTTAACTTCCTTTGTGCTCGACGGCCTTTACCTCAGGACCACATGTGCCGTGGTTGGTTTCTTCAAAACAAAGCAGTACATTTCACTAAGTTACATGTTATACACTGTGTATGAGGTTCACACACCAATTACAACAGGCCTTACATACTGATCTGGTGTGTTTTCAGGGCCACGCTGTGAGGTAACCATCGAGGCAATATGTCACTGGTTCATTTCAGCCGTATACACGTCCTCGAGGAGAGCTAGCTGTGAATAAGAGCTTTCAGGTTGCTCCTTATCACTTCCATCTCCACTCCCTCTGCCCTCTACCCACCACCACCACCATGAATTTGTAGGCAATTGGCAAGACGTACGTTTCAAACAAGGTAATGCATTACCATACATATTTTGGCCCCAGTTTTCAGATTTAAAATGTATGAAATTGCCCTAAATAAATAACCCATGGAAACATGGAACATGTCTACAGTCACAGATGTAAGAAGAGAGGGGGAAAAAAACAGTTGTTCCCAAAGATTAAGCCTGGCTCCAAAATGTGACTGTGGTGGTGTATCGGGTGTGGAATTGGGTGTTCACTTTGGTATATGAATACCATTTGGCTTTAATGAGCATAGCTTTTAGAGAAACACTAAATAGATGTTATTTTTGGTATGCTTTGGATGGAAAATGTAGAAAGCACTGCATCAGTGAGTCTTTAAAATGAGTTTAACCAAGTATTAAGGAAAAGCATGAATAGAGTGATGCCATTTTTACATTATTCTGAGAGGTACTAAAGATGAGTAATACTACCTTTTAGCCATGGATGAAGCCAAAGCAGTGGATAAACTGTAAAACGACTTCAAATAAATCATATGTTTTCAGCGTTTTTACACTGGATTTGTTCTCACCAGATAATATCTACATACGCAGAATAAGAAAGAAAGAAAGAAAGACAGAAAGACAGAAAGAAAGAAAGAAAGAAAGAAAGAAAGAAAGAGATATAGAGAGTTGTTGTGAATCACCTAAACCGTTTTAAGCATTAACTTCAAACTACCTGCCAAAGCCCACATCCCGTAAAAAGGCTAATTTCAGGAAAGCCTAAACCGTTAAAACATAATTTTCTGTTTCTGCTCTCTACCTCTTGCAGGGACATCAATCATGTTTAATCAGAGACGTCCACAGGTTGTTTGTGTTTGCAATTCCATGACTGAGCACATACAGGCTGTAGTTTTTGGATGAAAAAAAACATGAATCAGCTTATTGTTAAGGTGGACTTGGCTGCTTGGCTGTGAAGTATTTGTATGAAATCGTGGACTTTAACGCTACCAGCTGGTGCTGGTGTTTGTTATTTCTTGTTCTGTGGCAGAAATGTGTGGAAATTAAGAGTTTAGAGTTGACCAAAATGAGTTAAGAGAAAAACTAATACTCGCTTAATACTGACTGCTTACTTGAGAAATAACCAAAAGAGAATTTAAACATTATTTATACACTTCACGTAGGCAGAGTGTCTTGAAAGGTTAACAGACAGTAAAGATGTTAGAAAGCAAATGGGACATAATTAGTCATTCATAACTATGGGAAATAATCCCATAATGTTTTTTTTTTATTAGACCCAAATGGGATTACTTCACTTTGGTATGAAGATATCGTTCAACAGATGTGAACCTGCCTGGTTGCATTCAGTTCCACTCAAACCAAACCTCACCAATAAAGAAAATGAAAGACATGATTTTCTGAAATAACGCATCAATATATGCCATTGATTCAGATTGAGAGCTTGATGTTTTCACACCATCTGGCAAAAAAAGACCAGAGAAGTACAGGGTCAGTTAACCTCTAGTGGTAGACCAGTGCACTGTTTGAGGATGCTAAACTCAGACACTTTTATTGTAGCAGCTTGGTACGGAACGGGTGGTTAAGAATCCCAGTTCAATCCCCTCCTTCTGACCAAATGGCTTACGCCTCATTTCCACTGGGGACGTGAGCGTCGTGTTACGGCTGCGCCGCGGTCAGCAACGGGTAAGCAACTGCAAGTCAACTTCGGAAAGGCAAAGTAACCTTTTATTTGTTTGTTCTATTTTGACATCCACAAATAATCGCGTGGTCTCCTGATTCTCGCGTGGTCTTGTAGTTCTCGCGTGATCCCGCAAATCCAGCCGCCTCACAGCACTACGCTGCCATTACGCGCCCGGTGGAAATTGACGCAGGGCAGAGGGCACAGCCGTTCCACGGCGCTTACGTCCCCGGTGGAAATCCGGTCACACAGCCTGCGAGACGCTCATCAGGGAATTTGGCCAGATTTACCCCGACTGAGCAAAACTGGCAAAGATTGCATGTACCATCCCTGTGTCCAGTGTGTGCGGAAAGGAGATTTGCTCTGCAAAATAGAATAAGAACGCCAATGAGAAGCTGCCTCGAAGAGGAAAAGGTGACACGGTTGATGCGTATCGCTAGTGTAACATGGTTGTCACTAGCAGCACCAAGGACTTGCAAACGTTCAACTTCGCAAAGGCAGCAGTGCACTTCACAGCCACAAAGTCACGCCGTAAATAGGCTGTAGATTTCAGAAGAATAGCGGCGGCAGCCTTTGTTTTGAAAACAGCTGCAGAAGGCCAGTATTTATTTGTTGTTATATTTGCAATATAATTTAAGAATTAATTAAATGTTTGAAAATAGGTGCACAACTTTGTTTTCGTTATCCGTTAAATCTCCAATCTAGCCTAATTCAAAATGTAAGGGAGCAAGTAGGCCTGCTTTTTCCTTATTGAAAACTCTGGCTGCAGTAGTTTAGTTAGCAGCAAAGTAGGCTATGTTAATTTTATTTTGTATAATAAAATATTTTTGTTACAACACAATGCATTTGGCTTTGTTTTTAAACATGTATTTTTGCACACGCACACACGTATCATTACACACAGACGTGGCGATGTGTATTACATATGGCCGTTAAATTTTACATCCAGGCCATATATATCTTATCTGGGCCACGTTGGCCGGCCAAAAAAATATCTAGCGGAAACCCTGGTGTGTGTGTGTGTGTGTGTGTGTGTGTGTGTGTGTGTGTGTGTGTGTCCTCGATAGTCTACTATTGCAGACAGGGCAGAGTCCTCATCACTTCCTGTGAAGGGTGAGACTTCCTTCTTGCCAATCAGCAACAGGGCACTTTGAGGAAAGGTTAAACACATAGGCCTGCGCTCGGCACGCAATGCAAGGCCTTGCTCTAAAACACACTGCCTCGCTCTGCAGCGTCTATAGTCTCACAACCTTGGATTTACTGCTCCAAAATGGCCCCACGCTGTTTCAGTTACACATGCTGACGTGGAGGATATAGTCCTGGGAAAGCATTGTTGCTTTAAACTCTTGGGAGGAAGTATGTCTTAAAAGTAGAGCATTTAAGTTTACCAGAATTTGCTCTTATTAAACTGTGACTACTCAACATTGAATAATGATACAAAAAGCGTCCTGAGAGGACATACAAGGATTTTTGTGATTTTAGTTATAATCATAAATGAACATTTAGGATTTAATTCAAATAAAATGTACAAATTACAATGTACATTCTAAGTCCCTTTAATAATTGTATGTTAATTTGGCCACACGAATTAGTTTTGTTTGGCAGCACACTGCCCAAGATGGCTGCCCTTTGGAGAGAGGAGAGAAGCACAAGAAAAGCCTATAGCTAGCTGTGTTGAAATGTACTGCCTACTACATAGTCAATGAGTATGTAGTGCATACTGCCTACTAAATGAACATTTAAGTAGCCATTACCAGCAGACCGTTCACACTGAAGTATACAGCCAAGTTTCCAGGATTGCATTTGACACCAACCAATTGTGGAGATTTGAAAGCAGGCTGAAAGCTGTTGTAATTTGACTGTTTATGTCACTTTATTTAGTTTCAATACTATTTTTCAGTTTATCTAAATGACGTCTGTTTGGAAATTGGCTCCAACGTTTTCAGAGATGTGAGGTGACATCTAAATCCGGGCATTTCTCACGTACACAAAATCCACACTAGCACTACATGCTCAATTCGATGTCATATATGAATAGTACGTTAGTATGCAGTTTCAAACACAGCCTATATATATAAGTAAAGGGGACAAAGAACATTGTAAAGAAGGACCTTTGACCTTTGTTTTCTTTTAATATTGGATTACTCCTTTTGTACGTTTGGACCTTTCCTTTAATGGAGTAGGCATACTTTGAGTTTCCACATGTGGATAAATGGACTTCTAAAGCTTCATCCTGGACTTTTGGTGGGGTAGGAGCTATGGACTTTATCTTGATTGTATATTTTTTGTTTTATTTATTTATTGTTCACCACAGAACACACATTTAAGAAGCTATGTTAACAGAATGCGCCAGTTCTGATACAGTATCAAGCACACCCTTAATTCTGACAGGGGAATATAATTATTTCTACATGGAAAATTATTTTGCGGCCTCGACCTCATAAAACAGAGTTTAGAAAATGGCAAATAAAATATGAATACATTTCTTCAACATGACTAGTTTTTTCCCTGTTCTCTTACCATATTTGCAATAATGTCTATTTTATAAATGTAATCCAATACCTCTGTGGCTAATTCACACCCACCTCATGCGCCATGCCTGGACCTTAGAAACAGAAAAAGTTGTGTGGGAGTCAACAGAGCTAAATTAAAAATATATATATTTCAATCTGAATCTCCATGAAATGTTCATGGCAGGGTGTGGAGTGTGTGTGTTGTTGATAGCTGGCCTGAGTCAGACTGATTAGACTCTGGGGCTGGGTGAGGCTGCACAGCTGTGGTGCATGAGTAATCAAGGCCCACAGGATAAACCATCACCACACACACTCAAGAGAGAGCTGTCATGACAGCGTGGTAATGTCTGCTCTGGCTGTAATATCTTGCCATCTCCAATATACTGGCTTTACAACAAATGAGGAGCATGCCATGCAAATGAGGAGCACGCCAATGCAATGCCCAATCTCTCGAAACTCAACAACTCAACTAACAAACAATATAGTCGCCGAGAGGCTAAGCAGGGGAAAACTTTACCTGCCGGACGCGCTGGTTTCTCAATAAAAACATCTCTCGATTGCTGATTTATGTATATTTATTGCTGCTAAAACACAAACAGTGAGTGTTCCTACAGTACATAAAAACATTGTGAATCTCCGAGATCATGCGATCAGCAAAAGTACGACTTCCCCCCTCACCCTCTCAGTTCATTCATTCACCAGGTGAACAGCTGATTTTACTACCTGGCTGATGCACCACCACGTGACCCACATCCCCGTATGTAACCATAGCAACAAACCCAAAAACAATACTAGCTGGCGCCTACGGGACATCAGAAATGGTTTGCAGCAAATAAGAGGGCAGAGTGGACACCAACCAAAAGCAGTTCTCTGGCAATGCATATTTTGTCTCATGTGAGTCCCAAGTCCTAATGGAAGTGCGCTAATGTTAGCTAACCTAAATGTTAGCCTGCTAAATCAGTAAAGATTCTAACTGGAGCTGGTACATTTCTTTGCCATACAAGGAATGGTTCAGATAATGTGAGCTAGTTAATGTTAACTCTATTCTATTTTTTCAATGACATTTACAAGACTTTCAAAACAATAAAGCGATCAGCGCGAATCCCCATTCATTGGACAAAGTTTCTAATCATAGCAACCTGAGCAATAGCGTTAATTTGTTGATCAACTGTTAATCGAAATGTATATCTAATCTTTACAGAGAACAATAGCAGTCGTTGGCTTAGTATGTGTTCAAGTTTATTGATAATCCCCGAACATTAAATCTAGCATAGTATTTTAGACCTTGTCCATCTGTGTCCAGTAAACATCCAACAGCTCTCACTATATTATCAGATATGTGTTAATGGAACCCTTGTCTCACCAGGTGCAAAAAGCCAGAACCCCTTAAGCCCCGACTTTGTAACTATATTTTCATATCTCTGTTCACCTGATAAGAGGAAGAGATTTTACCACATTTCAAGATTTGAACAGACCCAGGCACTGAAATGAAAACGAGCAGTTAGCATTATGGACAGAGAAGAGACTGAGAATACAGGAGGAGACTGACAGGAGATGGACAGAGAAGATGACGAGGAGATGGACAGAGGTGAAGATGGACAGGAGATAATAGAGAGGTCCTGTAAAAATGTCTCCTGCCTAGTCGCAATCAAACAACTGAAAGAGGAATGATTACAGACTGAATTAAAAGGGTCAAGTAAATTAATTATCTTTCAACCAAGAACGTTTTAAGGAAAACAATAGGAAATGAAATTAATTAAAGGGGCTATAGACGATATCCTGAACATTAATATAGCAGCATATAGCATTAATATAGCAAACAACTATTGGCTGTAGAGATATAGTGGAGTAATGGCGTCCTGACCAGAGAATGAAGGCACACTTCTCCCCTTGTGTGTTGTAATCTGATTTTCTATCTTCTTTGTTTTGGTGTCCGGGCTGGCCGCGCATTCATGATAACGCACGCGCCGTGCATGAGATGAGTTAAGAAGGTAAAGAACACTCCCAATTGTTGTGGTTTGAGATGCTGGTGCTCTAGTGCGACATCTTGTGGCTAAATATATCGTCTATAGCCCCTTTAAATGGGCAGTGAACCCAAAATAGTTTTTTCTTGTTTTAAACATGGTTAAATGTCTTACATGATCTTCAACATAGTAATCTGCCATTTTGTCACTGTTAGTAAAATAAGACTGTCATTTAGAGAACACAGGTGTAAAATCCTATGTTGTTGCCAGTCTCCGCCAACTGGTTTGTGAACGCTCTACTCTCCTCCGAACCCGAAGTCCCATTCTGTGTGTGTGGATGTGTGGACGTCTGACTAGAATGTGAGGCAACCAGAAGAAAATAAAGAAGCACTCACTTAAACCACCCACTCCACCAGGGTGTTGCATAAGAGAAACAAGGTAAAATAAATAACATAAAAATATATAGGATAAGAATAAAGTAAAATAATAAGAAAACCAGCCTCATTTGACATAAGTGACACAAAGAGACAAAATATATTATGGTAATATGTGAGAAAGAAAATGGATATTACATAAAAGATTACAGGTACAGTAAGTGAATGATACACATTCAATGGTGATCAGATTTTGGTGAATTTCTCAATTCAAGTGAATCTTATGTTTTTCTAATGTAAGATGAAACATTTCATAATGTACCCATTGATTTAACAAAGGAGGTTTAGCGCTTTTCCAGTTAAACAGAATCAGGCGATGAGCCAGCACTGTAGATAATGATATTGCCTTTTGTTTATAATTAGGAAGGAGCCGCTCCGACTGTAATACCACACCACATAACTGAGAAAGACCTTCAAAGGCTTGAGTCCAGAAGCCATTAAAGGTTGGACAAAACCAAAAGGTATGGCCCAGAGAAACTACCGTGGCACCTAACACATTCAGGCCTGACCACCATAAAGCCAGGCTATCGTTGGAATAGTGTAGGTGATGCAGAACGGCCATGTCTAATACGTATGGATGAAGATTGTATACAAGACCCAAGATACACTTCTCCCACGTTTCCTCAGAAATATCATCCCCTAAATCTCACTCCCAAGCAATCCTAGTACTATCAAGTGAAGGGGGGGCAATGTCCTGGATTAGTTTATACATACAAACAAGATTAAAAACATCACCATAAAAAAGAAAATATCACAATCATTGCTAATAATTATTAAAAAGACAATAGCCCATACAAGACAGTAGAATGATGGATAAATAAAATAAAATAGAAAAATAAAAATAATAATAGAAAGACACTGCATGCAGCTAGCTCACTTTAGACAGGAACGTGCTGGGAGAGCAGATGTGTTTTCAGATGTTTTTTAAAACAGTCCAGACCGGTGGCAGAGCGAATGCCACCAGTCTGGACTGACACATTTCTTGCATAAGGCCAACATGATTTCTAAACTGTGTCCATATTCTAATTGAATTCTGAACTAATATGTTTGCTGAATGAATGTGCACACCCAACGTTGGCAGAGCTGATACCAATGAGAGGGGATCATGGGAGCATTGGCTTGAAGTTCTAAATGACTCCATCTTGGGTCGGCATGACGGTATACGCCGAGCAGTGGCTCTCCCCTGAGTGTGTGTGGTGACAGCTGGTTTATCCTGGGTGCCATGATTGCTCTGCACCACAGGTGTGCAGCCCCACCCAGACCCAGAGTCTAATCAGTCTGACTCAGGACAGGTGAGGCTGGAAACCAGCTAGCAACCACACACACTCCACACACACTCCACATACCCCCGACACCAAATTGAGGAGGGAGAATCTCCAGCCTCAGCCTCAGCCTCACTTTTTAAAACCATTTTCTAATATGAAAGTAAGGTTAGGGTTATTTTAAATATATACATTATATTTTCAAAGTTAAATGCATGAGCAATATAAAGTACGTTAACTAACTGTTGTTACGATAAGATAAGACTTTATGTCTAGCTGTGTCCTGATTGTCAACTGCAGCTGTCAAGGTTGCTAGGCGACAGGAGCGGCGCTTCGTGACACAAGGGTAAGGGCGGGAACAGATGGTGACGCAAATAGGAAATCCTCTGTAGGCCAGACCGTCTCATTTAACAATGCTTGGTTCGGCCTTTGCGGCCTACGAAGACCACGTCTTCATAGACTGTGTCCTTCGAAGGATGCAGAGCTAGAGTCTCTCTCTCTCTCTCTCTCTCTCTCTCTCTCTCTCTCTCTCTCTCTCTCTCTCTCTCGTGTGTGGTGATAGCTGGTTTATCCTGGGTACCATGATAGCTCACTCCCAGACCCAGAGTGTAATCAGTCTGGCTCAGGCCAGGTGAGGCTGTAAACCAGCTATCAACCACACACACTCTCCACACACACACACCACACTTAAGTATAAACATGAGCAGGCTGGCATTTCTTTTGGACGCATTCTAAAAGTTTGCAACAGCCTTGAAATGCAAAGCAATTCACGTTTCGTAGCTTAGCACGTCAATATTGGACACGCTGCACTGCTGGACGCGAGACGCGGTGGCCACGGTGGACGCACCACAGCACACAACAAACAACATGTTGTCTTTCATAGGACCTAAAAGACTTCAATCCTTCAGGGAGCTGAAATGGCTGAAGTTCGGGGATGAAGTTCGCCTAAACTTTGTGATTGTGGCCTGAGGTTAAATGTTCATTGTCACAGACTCGTCGACTCTGGGGAGAATACAGACTAAAGACACGAGATCATCACCGCACCTGCATTTCAATTCCCTCATCCCTGTGTTTATGTGCTTATCTGAGCTAGCCGTTAGCAGCTCATGTTGCTACTACTGCTGTCACAACAGTAGCTGGAGAAAGCCGTGACGCTTGCATTTGAGCGGCTGTTGGGAGGCGAATATGATTGAGATGAGACGGGACACCGTCAACTCTTTTTCCATGGTGATGAAAACAGATTTCAGACTCACAAGATGACATCATGGATGGAGGTGTTCACATGGATGGAGTGGCCATCACCTCGTGATCGAGGTCATGAAAAACATACTTTCATATTTCACATTACAACAAACCTCTGCCACAAACACACGGTACACAGCCCAGAACACACTTCTGTTTAGAAAGCAACACAAGAGTCGGGGAACGTCTTAGAAAAGAGTGACCCAGAGGGGGAGAACAGATATGGCCCTATGTTCCTTTAAGTATCCAAGAAGTGCCCTGCTTTTATTTTGAAAAAACAAAAACTGTTCAAAAGGCGTGTTGTTGCTGCAGACGCTGCGTGTGTATCCTTGTGTGTGTGTCCTAGTGCGTGTTCTTGCGTGTGTGTGTGTGTGTATGTGTGTGAATGTGTCCTAGTGTGTGTTCCCGTGTGTGTAGTTGTCTCCTCTGATTTCCCCAGAGTGTAAACAGTCCTTTTTCTGTCTTTGTGTGTAACCCTCCATCACCTCTGCTCCCACAGCGTGCCCAAAACCCTCCTCCCTTGTGACTCCATGTTGGGGTTAAAAATAGCAAAGTGCAGCTGACTGTTTAATGGGTTCCCCATTAGAGAATTGGGTCCATTAGAGGAGCTAGCGAGCGTACACGCGACCAACGCCACCGTCAACCCCCCCCATGTGTGTCGTGGTGTGCACGTATACAGTACAGAGGTGCGAACACCAGGCTCCGAAAGTGAAAGTGAAAGTCGCCCGCAGTATTTTGCCTCCGCCGTCTCGACGAGCCGACGAGCGCCGACCATAGTATACAGACAGAATACTGAAATGCTGCACCTCTCCTCCTCGCCGTGTGCGTGTGGCGTGCCAAACGATAACGGTTCGAGTCCGGCGTGTGAGGCGTGCGCGGTCCGTGTCACACGTTCTCCTGAAAGCAGAGGGCCTCCACGGCGTCGCTGGGGCCCTGGGCCACGCCCCCGATGACCAGGAGCATGCTGGGAGTCTGCACGGCGGCGGAGGAGCAGCGGGCGGTGGGCATGGGGGCCAGGAACTCCCAGCGGCGCTTCCCAGGGTTGTAGGTCTCCACAGAGCCCAGCGGCGACGGCTCGTTACCTGGGAACCGGGACAGGGGTTAGGGATTGGGGATCTGCTGGACTGCACTCGGCCAGAAACGCAAAAAAACACACTTATTGTATGTTCGCACGTCCTGGGAATGGAATAGTAGAGCATCGTATCGCATCTCACCCTAGTTATCCGTGCTGTGTACCAGAAAGGAGAGCTAAATCTAGCAGTTATGGTGCACTGAGGAACTTGTTCTTGTCACATCCTTGCTGTGTCGACAGTGATATATTGTTGTTTTACTTTCTACTGACAAATGTGCTTATTGTAAGTCGCTTTGGACAAAAGCCCTAAATGTAAATATACACTCATTATCTAAATATATAATAAGTATATTTAAATATATACCTTTTTTATTTTGTTCCATCATTGCAATTTTCAAAGGCAAGAGCTACATTCATAGAGATTTGTAAATATATAGTTTATCGTAAGTAAGTAAGTAAGATTTATTTATATAGCACATTCACTGAGAAGGGTCACACAAAGCTTCACAAGAATGAAATAAATAAGAACAATAATGCACAGAAGCAGGACAAGAAACAAATCCCATAGTACAACTAACAGAGCGAACCAAATGCCTGCTTGAAAAAATGTCTCGCTGATTTCCTTTCTTCCTCGGTCTTCCTCACCCAATAGCCAGATGGCTGATATTGGGTATGATTTTGTTTTCAATATTATATTGTTTTCTATATTTTGCTTTTGTAACACTTGAATATCCCCTGCGAGATGAATTAAGTGTTATTTTATGATGACATATAACTGTGTTTTCTTTATTTTAATAGGGCTTAAGGTTGAATTATACATGTGCGTTGAATAGCCGCCGTGTTGTGAGTCTCTGCAGGTTCTTGTAGTTATGGTTCTGTACGTGTCTGGATGTGTCTGTACGGTCTGTGGTTCTGAGCATCGTCCACCAGAAGCTGCTAAAAGCCCCTAATTGGTGACATTTGATGATGGGAAAGGGTCAATGACTCATTATAATTATTATTAGACTAAAACAGTGTTCTGTTCACTAAAAGGAGTTGAAGTAGCAGTAGCAATGCACACACACACACACACACACACACACACACACACACACACGCATACACACACACACACAGATAGTCTCTTGGGCAGATGTGACTCATGCTTGCAAAGTAGGGCTTTGAGAACAGAAATAACACAAACACAAACGCACACACACACACACACACACACACACACACACACACACACACACGTGTCGTAGCACACCTTATACCTATAGCTGTCACCAGCACACCAAACCTCAAACTACAAACAGCATTCAGAAAATGGTTTCATGTGATCTGCTGCTTTAAAATGCCCCGCGGTAAACAATGACAAAAACATTTTAGAATAGAAGTGCTTTATAATATTAAAACGTGTATGTGCATATGTGTGTGTGTGTGTGTGTGTGTGCGCGTGTGCGTGTGATGTCGTCACATGGGTGCTGTGCGTGGATGAAAAGGCCTGGCGGTACGAGCTACACAGATCTGCAATTTAAATTCTCTTCAGATGCAAACAGCGCATACATAAAACAGAGGCGCCTATTCCGGTCTCCGCTCCAGTTGAGTTCACCTGCAGCCTTCCGCTACGAACCCACAACTTCATCCAACCACGATGGTCTAGCGGCTGGGTCGTCAGACTCCCAGGCGAGAAAGGTTCTGGGTTTGAACCCCGATGTCCACAGTCTACCTGTAGGCATAGCTTGATGCCCCCTAACCCCGACCTGCTCCTTCATGACATGGATCTGAATAAACTGTCTCTTTGGATACAAGTGTCTGCTGGGTGAATAAATATTATATAAATATTATAGTCATTATTATACATCCACCCTCCCCTATATGGAATCTAAACCATGAGTTTCAGAAATAAACGGCCAGAGAAGTTATTTACATGCCCACATCCAGCTTATATAACTAACTTATCTAATATGATATATTCTAGAGATGATGGCATCCCAACACCCAACCGGGTGTTGGGATGGTATGTCTCACGCACTCACACACACACACACACACATCCCTCCATCACAACACTCCCTCTCTCGACCCTCTTGCTCGCCCTCTCCTCCGCCAGTTGCCCCGGGCACCACACTCGCTGTCATATTACATCAGCAGTTGCCATGGAGATGCACATCACCGCCACCACCGCTCCCATTAGTACCCGGACTTCTCTGAAGGTGTGTGTGTGTGTGTGTGCGTGCATGTGTGTGGGTGCACATGCACTCTAATTATCATTTACATACAGCCAGCAATTACATATACAGAGAAGAGAGAGAGAGAGAGAGAGAGAGAGAGAGAGAGAGAAATAAGAGGTGTGTCTCTCATCCCTCTCTTATTTATATGTTCATGTACTTTGACAATGTAAATGTGAATGCCAATGCAGCTCTTGTATTGATAGAGAGATCTGCCAGAATTAGACGGAAAGACAGACAGAGAAATTGACAGATGGAGAGGAGAGGCATGGCCACCTCGATACCAATGTCGAAGACACACACACGCATGCACACACATACACACATACACGCATACATACACACATACACACAGGCACTCAAACACACACACACACACACAGACACACACACAGGCACTCAAACACACACACACACACACACACACACACACACTCAAACATACACACACACACACAAACACACACACACACACAAACA
>JAOPJI010000107.1:4525901-4548939 GCA_027122695.1 Merluccius productus
TAATAATAATAATAATAATAATAATAATAATAATAATAATTATTATTATTATTATTATTATTATTATTATTATTATTTAAAGTCCGCAATATGTGTCCATCCATGTGCTAGTCTATCAAACAAATTTGCTACAAAAATATATATTTTCCTCCAATTTCCCAAAATAGGGATGTTGTGTTCATCTTTTTTTCAAGCACCAGAAGTATGTAAGGAGATAGTGTGATAGTCCAAAGAAAATCAGTAAGCTGATTTTAAACGTAGACAACATCCTCTATTGAAAATGAATGAAACCGAATGAGCTTAATGTGGCTTAATTTTAACTACTTTTTTAAACTATATTTAAATTATTTAATTAAATAAATATAGAAAAATGTCACAAAAGCAGCCCACATAACAGTCTATTATTTGTAGTTTAATGACTAGTGAAGGGCTTCTCAACCTTGGGGTCACGACCCCATGTGGGGTTAGGGTTTGGTTTTGGGCTTTTTGGAATATCTATTAAATGTCTAATAGATGTTGAAATATAGACATGGGGTTAGAGTTTGGTTCTATTTCATTTCTACTGACTGCCAGAGGCGGTGCTTTCAGCACCTGGATCTCCATCAGAGACAGGGGTGACGTATGCCCCGCCCCGGTACTTAAGGTACGCTCACCCCGGAAGTGACCTCTTGAAATCTTCTCGTGTGGAAGCAGGTTGTTTGGAGTGTAAACATAGTGTAACGCTGGAGTCTTTTCAAACCAAACGGTTGGAGCTGCAATTTTTCTTGCCCTCTTATAAGACTGCGATTTGTCTACATGACATTCTATCATGATCGGTAAGTACATTTTTCTTTATTAACACCATTACGAGTGGGCACGCTCTGCGGCGGCAACTAGACTAGTGCTAGCTGTTATGTGGAATTGTTTGGGTGCTTTCGCCTTCTAGCAATCCAAAATGATAGTGCTACCTTCAAAACATTTTGTTTGATTAAAAGCTTTCCCGGTCTTGGGGGCTTATTTCGTTTGAGGATTGATCGTGTGTTTTCCATGACATTTTCCTACAATTGAGTTAAACTTGAAGCGAATACCGCTTTTGTGCCGAAGTGCTATGTTGACGTTTATAGTATTTTTTGTGGCTGTTTTCAAACGCTCCCTTCATTTTTCCCAGCTAGTGAGCTGGTTTCAGTTAATAGTAGACTATTCCTATAAACTAGGTGGCGTGTGAGCGGCGGTGCGCTCTTTATTTGCACATATTTATTTTGCCTAAATGGATTGATAGTCTCCCTGGTTTCTTTTTGGCTGGTAGTATAGGCCAGCCATTAAGTTATTTGCGCATAGTTTATGAGAGCGGCTGTTCGCTCCCTATTTGCACATATTTATTTTGCCTAATTGGTTTGATAGCCTCCCTGATTTTGGTTGGTTGTTGGTAGTATAAGCCAGCCATTAAGTTGTGACTTAAGCTATTTATTGTTTGAGCCATGATTTGTGTGGAATGCCGGGCCCCTCTGGAGCCGGAGGATGGCCACGATAAGTGTCCAAGCTGTCTGGGCATGGAACACTTAAGGCAGGGGTTGACAGAACAGGCTTGCATGGACTGCAGTTGCCTGAGCGTAGTCGCACGGGTTGCGAGGATAGACCAACTAGAGAGGGAGTTGAACCCCCACCCACCCCCTGCAAAGAGCCACTTAGGATCCCCAAAAGCGCGGAAACGCAGGGCGGACACACGGGAGGTCCCCGCTAAGATGAGGCGCAAACTCCCAAAGCCAGAGCCTTTAAACCAAAAGGTAGACAGAGTTCGCTCAGATTAAGGCGATGCTCCTTAATCTACAGCCGCTAGGAGCACAGCCTGCTGGCAATTACCCAGCAGCCGCTTCAAGGTCTTCATCAGAGCAGCCCCCCGTGCTGTCCCCAGCTGTTGATGCCCGAGAGGAGGATGTGCTCTCTATCAGGGCCTCTGGGAACCTAGCGACAGTCGATAAGTGGGCGGAGGATCAAGGAGATGTGGAGTCTGATGGCTCTTACTGTATACCCGAGATGTTTCCGGACACACCTCACTGAGGGGCTCAGTTGGTAGCCAAACATCAGCGATCAGAAAGATGGCGCTGGCACGCCTGGGCTTAGATGCGGCACCAGCGCAGGAAAGGGTGCAGAGTGCCTTTTTCAAGCAGGCCCCTTCTACCTCGTCTTTTAACGTTCCTCCCTCAGCTCCCTTCATTTTGGAATTACAAAGATGCTGGGCAGACCCCAAACGTTTCTCCCATCTCCCCAGTGACTGCAGGACCCTGGCTAGTATGCAGGATGCAGCCAGTCATGGCCTGGACCGCATGCCCTGTATAGAGCCGGCACTGGCCGCCCTTATCCTCTCACCTGAGGAGGCATTAAGGCCGGACGCATGTTGTCCCCGGCCACAGTGTCGTTTGACTGACGAGCTCATTGGGAAGAGCTATGACTCTGCAGCGCGGGTTGCGCGCATAGGGAACTCCATGTCGCACCTCATACTGTCCCTATCACAGACCCTCCAGTCCTCTGGAGCAGACCGGTCGGTGGAAGTGCAGAGTGAGGCCTCACTGAAGGCATTCGCATATATGGCAAGGGAGCTAGGGAGACTAATGTCGTCCCTGACCCTGGCACGACGACAGATATGGCTGGCTCAGTCACCATTATCTGAGCCTTGCAGGAAAGCCCTTCGTTCCCTCGCAGTGGTTCCAGGACAACTCTTTGGGCCTGCAGCACAGCAAACACTGGAACGCAGGTTACAGGTAACGCGTACCAGACAGCAGTTTGCTAGCCTGCGCCGCGCATCCATTCGGGGACAGAGGCCCACTACGACGGGTAATGCTCCTCAGCCAACAACACGGCCCACTGCACAGGTGTCAAGGCCAGAGCGGTTTCGCCAGCAGAGGTATTACAGGGTGTCAAGCAAGATGTCTGGTTTACAACCATAGACCTGAAAGATGCATATTTCCATATCCCAATTGCACCTCACCACAGACAATTTCTCTGCTTCGCCTTCGAAGGAAGGTCTCACCAGTTCCGGGTCCTGCCGTTCGGGATCTCTCTGGCCCCCCGGACCTTCACGAGATTTGTGGCAGCAGCCCTGGCTCCACTTCAAGGCAGATGTATGCGCATCCTTCCGTACCTAGACGATTGGCTTATCTGTTCCCAGACAAGGGCAGAGGCATTAAGGGACTCAGCCCTGCTGGTAGCTCATGTTGCCAAGCTAGGGCTCACAGTAAATTTCGGGAAAAGCTCCCTAATCCCCAGCCAGCAGACTGTGTTCATTGGAATCAAGCTGGACTCTCAGACGATGAGGGCAACCCCATCTCAGAGGCGGGTAGACGAGATTCTCCTCTGCATAGTACGATTCAGGAGAGGCAGGGTTCTGACACTCAGATCCTTTCAGGCGCTGCTGGGCATGCTTATGGCAGCTTCCTCCGTAATACCTCTGGGCCTCCTTTCATTGAGGCCTCTCCAAATATGGATGAACAGGTTAGGGTTGCATCCAAAACATCACAGGGCCAAGCTGGTAACGGTTACCACCAGTTTCCTAAGAGGGTTACAGCCATGGAAGAAGCGGTCATTCCTTACTGCCGGGGTTCTGCTAGGGTCCAATCCTTCTCGCAGAGAAGTGGTAACAACCGACGCATCCCTGGCCGGATGGGGGGCCGTGTGGCAGTGCAGGACTGCCCAAGGCGCATGGGACCCGCGGCAGGCAGAACAACACATGAATGTGTTGGAGCTACGGGCAGTCACTCTTGCCCTCAAGCATTTCCTGCCAGTCCTAGCAGGGAGACACGTCCTTATAAGGACGGACAACATGTCAGTGGTTTACCATATAAACCACCAGGGGAGTACAAGGTCTCTAGCATCCCTGAGGCTGATTCAGCAGCTACTTTCATGGCTTCATGGCCCACCCTCAGCTAATGAGCCTGAGGGCAATGCACATTCCAGGCACATGGAATGCAACGGTGGACTTCTTGTCCTGACAACACCCCGATCCAGGGGAATGGAGGCTGAACGCGGAAGTGGTGCAAGCCATCTGGCACCAATATGGCAGAGCAGAGGTGGATCTTTTTGCCTCTCAAGCCACGACACACTGCCCCCTCTGGTTCTCACTCAGGGAGTCAACAAGCCCCTTGGGCCAGGATGCACTGGCGCAAGGGTGGCCCCAGCAGCTCCTTTATGCATTCCCCCCACTCCCGCTCATGCTACCCACTTTGGACAGGATTTGCCAGGAGGGCCACAGGGTACTGCTAGTAGCCCCCAGATGGCCAGGGAGAATCTGGTTCCCGGTGCTATACAGCCTGCTGGACGGACAGCCTTGGCGCCTCCCTGGGCGCACAGACCTCCTCTCTCAGCTGGGCGGCCGGATCTGGCATCCGAACCCAGCACGATTACAACTTTGGGTGTGGCCTCTGAAGGGCCTGAGCCACTGCTAGGGGCATGTGACCCTGCAGTGGTACAGACGATCCACAGCTCACGGGCACCCTCCACTAATGCGCTTTACGCTAATCGGTGGAAGCTTTTTGAAAAATGGTGCCAAGAACAGGGACAGGAGCCAACGCGTTGCCCCATACCAGTTATTCTCAGTTTTTTACAATCGCGGTTTGATGACGGCCTTGCGGCGTCTACTATCAAGGTGTATGTAGCTGCAATATCAGCTAGACATAACAGGGTAGAAGGGGTAACAGTGGGATCCCATGGTCTGGTGACCCGTTTTCTAAAGGGAGCTCAGCGACTGAGGCCCCCTCAAAGAAGGATAGTACCTTCCTGGGATCTGCCTCGGGTACTGAAGGCACTGTGCCAGCACCCGTTCGAACCTCTGGGGAGCTCAGCATTAAAATGGGTGTCGTTGAAGACTGCTTTTCTCCTAGCCATGTCTTCGGCAAAGAGAGTGGGGGAGCTACACGCTCTGTCTGTCAGCCGGGAGTGCCTACAGTGGAGTCCTGACGGCACAGGGGTAACCCTATGGCCAAACCCGTCATTTTTACCCAAGACCTTCTCTGCAACGTACGCTAACCAGCCGCTCAGTCTGGGAGCCTTCGAGCCCCCACGCCAGGGAGAGGAACTGGGGCAGGGTGACATTCGTCTATGCCCAGTCCGAGTATTGAAGGCATACATTGAAATGACTGCTGGATTTCGGCAGTCAGATTCATTATTTGTCTGCCACACAGGACAAGCACGAGGTCAGGCTTTGTCCAAGCAACGGCTATCCAAGTGGATCGTGGAGGCCATCAGTTATGCCTACTCTAATAGCGGCCTCCCGATTCCACCTTGCATTCGTGGTCACTCAACGCGGAGTGTAGCTGCGTCCTGGGCAGTCCAACGCGGAGTCCCACTTTTCGACATATGTAGGGTGGCATCATGGGCATCGACTTGCACGTTTGCAAGATTTTATAGGGTCAATGTGGCCACGAACCTCGTGGCCAAAGCCACCCTCTCAGGCCATTAAAGGGGGTAGAGTAGATGTTCCTTATGACCCTGTTGGTATACGTTATCCAGGTGCTGAAAGCACCGCATCTGGCGGTCAGTAGAAATGAAATAGAACGAGGGTTACGTATGTAACCACGGTTCTATGAATTTCGGATGACCGCCAGACCTTGGCAGTCACTCGGAAGGCGGACGAGAAGATTGCCAAGAGGTCACTTCCGGGGTGAGCGTACCCTAAGTACCGGGGGGGGGGGGCCTATGTCACCCCTGTCACCAGTGACTTTGTTGATATAAACACTCGACCTGCATGTGCATGTGATGGAGATCCAGGTGCTGAAAGCACCGCCTCTGGCGGTCATCTGAAATTCATAGAACCGTGGTTACATACGTAACCCTCGTTTTAACAGTGTGGCTGAAAAATAGGCAAGGTAACTTTATTTATATAGCACATTTCATACACGAGGCAGACTCAAAGTGCTTCACAATAAAAACATGTCATACAATAAAATGAAATAAGAAAATAAAGAACAGTTACTTAAGAATAAACAAAAAACTGTAGTAAAGTTAAAATCTTCTTAAATCTTCAGGAAGTTTATTCCAGCTATTTGTAAATGAGCTTTTCCCTGATGAGCTCTTTACTCATTTTACTTAGTTTACTTAATAAAACTTCATACTACTATGCAATAATAGGCTGGGCCAGCATGTAAAAATGTTTTTAGTTAGTTGCAGAAGTTGTTGGTGTTTTCTGGCTCAGAGGGACAATTCAGCTCATTGTATGCATTCTCCTCACAATGTCATTGGAGTATGTAGAGGATATTGCTCATAGTACAATTTTGTCACGCCACGGTGAGGTTGTTTTATTCTGGGTTTTATTTTGTCTTGTGACTTCCTGTTTTATTTTGAAAATTAACTCCCCTCTCGTTTCAGATCACTTGCCCTTCCTCATGTGTCACCAGTCTGATTGTCTTCCCTGATTCCTGATTGTGTTCACCTGTTCCCCTTTCCCTCCATGTGTCAAATAGTCTGCGTCTCCCTTGTTCCTGTGCCAGTTTGTTTCGTTTCTTCGTTCATGCCAGGCATCTCGCATAGCCCACAGCCACAGATCTTGTCCGCTACCTGTTGTTTAGCCTCCAGTTTATGATTTCTAATCATTGTATCCTTAGAAGATAGCCTCCAGTTTTTTAGGAGTGATTTTTAGTTTAGCGTTTCTTTATTAGAGTGATTACTTCCTCCGATTGGAGCGATCTTTTGTTGTTATCTTTCATAGCCTGTTTATTTACTCTCTCTTGATCAGTTGTAGTTTATAGCCCTTTTGTTTCATTACAATAAAGCGATTTAAGCGTAACCTCTGCACCTGAGTCCTGCGTCTTACCTGGTCCTTGTCAAATTTATGCACTACCCTACTGCAGTCAAAAGTATTACAATAGACCTGTGTATTAAGTGTTTGTTCTGCCTTATTTCTACATTCACCTATGTTGAGGACAATTACTATCTAATACTATCATTTCACTGTCTAATCTGTGACAAATGTACTTCAAGATATGAAGAGATAATTCTGTTTTGTACATAGAATTTTAATGTTTCTATTGTTTTGTACCTTTTTCACCCTTGTAGAGAAGAAGGTTGGGGAACATCTTAATGCCAGGAACCTCACTGAGGCAGAAAAGGCGTTTATCCTGACATTGAATCCTGGACACCGGACTAGCCTTTGCAACAGGAAGCGGCAAAGTTCCTGTAATTGGATTTCTTCCCAGACCAAAACTGACTTTTGTCCATGATGACACAAAACACTTTCCCATTGCTCATAATATGCTCAAATGAGCTTGAGATCTTTGTTCACAGAAAGAATCTGGCAGATGACGATGAATTTGATTACCATTTTCTGGTGGCTCTCATGAATGGAGCCATTTTTAGTGGTGTAGTCTACAAAAAAAAAACAATGCTTGGATTGTATAGCTATACACACAGACAACAAACCATTTCAGATAAATATACTTAAGAAAAAACATTAACAATTGATTAAAAGACAGCACATAATACATTGAAAAACCAATAAACCCATGGGTGGTTTTGCTGATGTGATTTCATGTATTTTTTGCCGTTAGTCTTTCAAAAAACAGTGCACTTTGGGAGTATTCACAGTACATTATTTGCTAAATGTATGTCACTACTTCTTGAGATGTTAATGTAACATTCTTATTTATTAGTATGGGCACAAGAGTTAGTTACACATTTACAATTTTGTGGAATACAAATTCTGTACACTGATAAGTTTTTCCTTGTTAACATCATTTTCAAGAGGATTTACTGCAACAACCAATTCTTACAAGTCCTGCTGGTTAAGTGGGCAAAAGGAGTAATATGCATGTGTTGATACTGAGTCCACTGTTCTTTCTTCAGTTGCAGCTTCTGGATAGTTTAGTAACAGATGTCTGTCTAGTGTGAAGAGCTGAACTGGGGTTGTTTCCTTCAGAGGAAATTGAATGATTGTTAAATGCAGCTTTAAACTCGTCTAATGTGTGATTGATCCTGGGAATGTACATTGAATGATTGTTAAATGCAGCTTTAAACTCATCTAATGTGTGATTGGTCCTGGGAATGTACACATAATGAAGAGAAAATAAATCTGATTCATTGTCTACGTCCAAGGCCTCCATTGACTCTAGCTCGTAGAAAATGGGTGCAAACACATCACGGCAGTTTATGTTCAAGTCCCGATTAAATTGTTCGATACGCTGGTTATGTACAGAGCTTCCAGTCAACACATAATTTTCACCTCTGTGCACCCTCTTGTCTTCCCACATCCAGACATTCTCCCCTCCATGATCAGTTCTGATATGAAGGGGACAGCCTAGTCCACTGATGGCCGTACTGAAGAGGATCATAACGGTTTCAGCCCGATTGTTGTTGGAACACTGGAGAAACGTTAACACTCTAATATAACCAGCCATTGCGCCATGTACAGCACCATCAACCCTTTTTACAGGCTAAGTCTGAGACGATGTCTGTGCACCACAATGTTTCTGGCATGCAAATGTCCATTAAGCATCATTTCTACATGAGGATGTTCTGTTTTTATCTCAATTATGGTTGCGTCCAAATTCTCATCAGAAATGTTTAGACATTTTTTGTGCCTTATATTGTTTTCCCGCATGAGCTTGTATAACGTGGGTCTGGATCCGCAGGACCAAAGCTACTTCAGAAAGTGTTGTCCTTAGCAGCAGCAAACCCTCGATCTCCTCTTTGGAAATTAAGGTATGCCTATCCTTAAAAAAAGAGGGAAACTTCAATATTAACCAGAAATGGTTATATCAGTGCTTCTTTAATGAAGTCATTCTAGACTTGCTTCAATTTGCCAACACCAATCCTGACTTGCACGCAACTAAATCAACCTGTTCTCATTTGGATTATACTATATATACTGGATTACTTGGACTATCATTTTTTTATACACACTGGACAACACGCTGGATTACACTTTTAATTGGACTACACTCATAATTTACTTGTTTGGACACGTTAAACCTATAGACACTACTTATAATTTTTACATACCGTCACTGGGCCACTTTACACTGCGTCTATTATACTATTATTATTTTTATACCATGGAAGAACGAAGGTGGGAATTACGTTTTTATATGTATAATAATGTTGTAATTAAAATACATCTCTGCCTGTAAAGAATCGTTTTTTTTCCCTTCTATTTTGATGACATTAACTTTTTGGTTCAGATTGCATTGCATGTTTGTAATATGGAGCAGTTTGCCTTTTCACAATCATAACCTTGCACCGGGAAAAACTACAGTGACTCCAAGGGATTCGACAAACAACATAGTCAACATAGGACAAGCAGGGAATGACATGGGGTTGGACTAATATGCAATTATGGTTTAGTAGCACAACCAACACCCAATATGATGTATATAATGAAAGGAGATGTATCAAGACAGGCAACAGCAATAACTCTGAAACATGCCTTCTGAATGGCTCCAACAGAACTTGGCATGGCTGGTCAATTAGCTAGCTGGATACACTGGATGGGTTTCCTTTTTTGAGCTATGTTTCTTAATTAACTTAGGGTAACATAAACGTTATCTAGCTATATATCACAACTTCACTTACTGATCACAGTGATGTGACGGTTGTGGCAAAGCTGGAAGTGCCTGTGGGCACCACTGATGTGGAGACCTGAAATAAGAGCCCACATTTTAAATGTCAGATATGGTGGCAAAGTCCCTGTTCAGATCCTTAACTTAATGTAGTGAGTGACCGAGCTAGCTATCTGGGTAAATTATCCACATATTAACCACAACGTAGGCTTCATAGAGTGGTAGTAACCGCTAACTAGGTTATGGGTAACTTAGGTTACCTTTCTGAATCATAGCTCCTTACAATCATAAGTCCTTTCAGTGGATCACAAAACCTTAGCTAGCATCCTAGTCACACTGACAAACGTTAGCTAGCATAGGTTAACTAAGAGTAACTCCCTCCAGAATGCATTAAGAATTTTTTTAATTAAAACTACTTAACTTACCGTAATGCTGTAGATGGTACCGATATTTAGATTTATATCATGGCCCGGGTGAATTCTGATTGGCTGGAGAGGTGTGCATTAATTTTCGATACATCCATGGCCATTACGCAAGCAGCCTTATCACCGGTCTAAGAATTAATGCACTAAACGAAGCGTAAATAACTGTCAACTTCGAGGGGACTATTAGAAAGCTTCCCTGTTGCCATGTCGTTACTAAGATCGTCTATATTTACTGGAGTAATAAGGTAACGTTGCCATGTCGTTACTAAGATCGTCTCTATTTACTAGAGTAATATGGTAACATTGCCATGTCATTACTAAGGTCGTCTCTATTTACCGGAGTAATAAGGTAATGTCCGCATTGCATATGAATCTCATGTTAACTGACATTACGCATTAGACAGACCCAGGCATTAGTCAGACCCATATATTTCTCTGGTCATTTTCCATTTGTTTACAGGCACACACAACGTAGTGTGAGCTAAAAGTTGTAATTTGAGACAAAATTACCCCAAAATATGAATCAACACCCTTATATTTTAATGATTCGCAAGATTTAACATTTATTTTTTACATATTAACATATTGTTAACAAATACATATAACATTTTTTTGTGAATTTGTGTCTCAAATGTGAGGAAAATTAGCTAAATGTGAGGAAAGTGAGCTAAATATTAAAAAATATATCAGCTACAAAATAACTGAATTTTGACATGCCCCATATGGTAGTGACTTTGTGTTCATGACTCAATCAATGAAGCAAAAACAATGCCAACATCTGTATTTCCCTTATACAACTATGACTAGAAATTGCAAATATGCTTTGTACATGGACCGAGAAGCAAGACACAGACTGTATCTGTGTTCTACATACTAAAATACCTTATAGCTATTAATTGAACCCATATGGACCAAAAATGCACTTGCTAGTCCCAGAGAAACAACAGATATTATTCATATTCATATTTTTTTATTTTACAAAATGTGCATACATTAATTATGTGAATTTCACATATTGCATTACCATATTAAATATCACTTTTTTTTTCTTTGTTTGTGCTAACCGTCTCTTGATATTTGGTAATGAAGCATTACATTAAAACAAATACAATAGGAAAGAGTTTCTCCAAGTAACTATCTGCTGATGAGGATCAAAAGGTCAACCTTCTGCCATCTTTTACTATTTTAAATATTAGCTACCAATTACTTACATAATATCACCAATAACTTTGTTATGACATGAATGGTCAAATAAATAAAAAATAAATGTGTTTTCAGTTCCAACAATGCTATCTCTTGGCACAATACTGTATATACATAATGCATTTTGGTGTATTGGCTATATTTATTCTAGTACTTACTTGAATACAACTTAATGCCGATGGTCATAAGATTAAATTGTGTTACAAATACAAGATATGACGAAGTGGAAAGGGGAAAGGAGAATAATGATTGGCAGTTGTACTTCTATTTCCTAATAAATGTCATAAAATAACATGTAATAATGTCTTGCTAAATGTACATGCCATTTTAAAATAATCTAAAGCATATATTACTTTACACAATATACTCTGATCAGGAGGTACATAGTACTCTTTTTGTTGTATATGAAATGGAATAAGACAACACAAACAAACAATAAAACTTTTTTATTTCCATTGTTGTCCATAATGTTTGGCGCTGTATGTTTGCATGTTTAGTATTAGCATATGCTGAGGATTGGGAGTGTACTGTATATTTTCCTTTGGATACAGCTTATTTAATTTTAAAAAGTATATATATACACCAAATTATACATAATTCATTAGATGTATCTTTACAACTGGAAATTGAAATATAGTTGTTATACATTGGTGAATGAACCAAATATTTGTATCAATGTACTGCAACTGTACTTCTTCGCCTGTTCTGTTGCTCTGATCTAACCAGTTGAAAACAAGATACTGAACATATGGTTCCAAAAGCATAAGAAAAAATGATATGCTTTTTTTCTCAAAACACTTTTCTTCTCACTATTAATAAAACATGTATTACAATGTGAATATGTGAGTTCAGACCATTACATTTGATCAATCTGGTTAAGGTCATGGAATGAATGGCACGTATTAGTCTTTTGAGTTTCCTGCACAGGCATGTATTTATTTTCACCCGCATATCCCTGTTAAAGACAAGATGAAATTCATGTATTTTCCCTCATCAGCTCATTTTCCCAATCACATTATTCATGTATCCAACAATGTATGTATACAAACTTGCATTTCTTTTTAAATGTATTTACATCAATAAGTCTAATCATCACCTTCTTTAAGCTATTGCAAACAAAATGTGATTATGTCACCAATTCTCAGCAGGCGGGCATAACATTCCAATCATTAGGATTAGTAATATCTGGTTCTTTGAATTTAAAGCTGCTGTAGGTAAGATTCGAGAGTTGTAAATAGAGAGTGCAGAAGAGAGCAAGATTTTGAAACTAAACCAAAAAATGTTGCTGCTCCCTCCCTAGGTTTATCCGCCATTGACAAGTGTTGCATTCACGCACCTGTGATTGACAGGCAAGATGGATTCCCCAAACCAATCAGTGAAGAGATGCCCTGATTGGTCAGAAATGAGCTGGTAGCAGTCTTAAATCGGAGCTGGCTCATACAGAGGCACATGCAGTCAACTCTGCAGATATTCTCACAGCGCATTTCATTCACTAATAGCTGACAGATGGCTATGGAATGTCTAACAAATTACACAATTACAGCTTAAATCTTACCTACAGCACCTTTAATTAGTCCTAGTATAAGCTAACTTTTCTCCAATCTTTATCACAATATCTTGATAGCCTCAAAAACCTCACATTATACAGTTTCACGTCGTCTTTAAGAATTTTGTCTTTAAGGGTTTGCAAAATGAAATGGGTCCACAGTACGTATGGGACAGTTAATATGAACAACATTGTATGCCATACATACTTTTTGTTACAGTTAAACAAAACACAAGCACACATTATTTTTAAGATTTCCAGTCAGAATGTCATTGGTGCTGTAACGCTTGTGGTAACTGCAGGACATGAACAGTAAAATTAAAAGCTTTGTCATTTAATTTTCTCATCCAGCTCAGACGAACGTCAACAGAAAGTAGATTAAACAATACATGGCCTAGTGCACTTTGCTGCAGATTCTTGAAGCACATGAAATAGAAGGCACCATTGTTTTTTTTGTTTTTTTTACTTAAATCCCATTCAACATTGCATACTAATGTATGGCACTTTCCATCCATTGAATAAACACATTTGTACTTTTTATCTTTTTTTTTACTTAGAAAAGACTTTATTGACTGCATCACTAAAATACTTTTATATTATCCTTTTAATCAGTACACATCAAATATTCTATATAAAATAATGGTTTTTAACATTAACTCTGCATTTTTTATTTCATTTAAAAGCAAGTGATATTAATTTTTTGTATCCACTTTGTTCAACAACTCAGCCGGTCAAGCGCTTTTTCATAATAACAGGCATGTCCATACCTCAAGATGGAGGTTCTCCATCTTCACAAACGGTATATCATCTGCAAGAGGCTGCTCCTCGCTTATCATCCTGAGCTGTTCCTCTGTAAAACGTGGTTAATGTTGGACTCCATATTGCTTATACTGTTACAAAGGCCATTACTATTGGGCTTAATGAGTTAGCCTTTGTTCCATTCTTGCTGATTCGTATGACCACAAGTTGTATAAGCAGGAACAGAGGGGGTGTTTGGTCACATTTAATAGCCACCATGCACACATGTTCATGTGTAATTTAGCTGTCTATGTTTGGGGTCAGTAAATGAGTAATTGTTGCAAAGAAGAGTTGCAAAAATTCTCTTCCTTGTCAAGGAGGCTGTGTCAGACTGAGATGGCGAGGTGGTAAGACTGGGCATCCACAGGTCAGAAGGAGGCAACTCTGTGGTTACGGCTGAGAAAAGGTAGAATCTGCATTGAGTTGTCATATAGAAAATGCTTACCAATCATTAAAGATAATCATTATGCCATTTGAAGTACTGTGTAATAAGCAATGTAACAACATGTAAGAGCATGTACTTAATATGTAATTACATTATGTAATGTATGGAGTGTAACTACACAGTGTGGTAAGGCTATTACATAAAATGTACATATTAAGTACATTACAGGTTGTTACTGTTACAGGTTGTTACAACACTAATTACTGTAATGACACTGTAACAAGGCCACTGTAATGTAGTGCTACCAACAATTGTATTAAGGTCTTAATGATATAACTGTTTGCAAAATGGACCCATATTGTTTTCATCCTACCTCTTGCTATATTGTAAGTCATGGTAGATGTTGGAGGTGTCCTGGGACTTTTCCATGTAGGCACTGAGGTCTTTCACGTTGCCCAAGGCATTCAGCCGTCCCCGGTGTCTTTTCTCTGATGATGGCACTTCCAAGACCAATGGATTCTCAGATAGAACATTCTCATTCCAGCTCAAGCTCAACAAACTCAAACTGCACACACAAAGAGGGAATATGTTAATTTAAACTGAACTATGTAACTTTTTCACTGCCGTTGAAAACTATTTGAAATTATCCATCCCAGCTTATCCTGGGGATGCGGAATTAAATATTTGAAATCTTTGGCTTTTTTCGAATTCTGAAAAATCTGGTTAAAACAATTGCTTGCATGAGCATCAGTCATACATTGTAAATTGCAGGCCTTCCTTCATTTCAGTTCTGTTTTTAGGGCAAGAGAGTTAACCAGGGGGAGTCTTTATTACAGCATGTACAGTTAGTACAGATGTCAAGTGCTATAAAGAGTGTCTGCAGCAGAGTGCAAAATTGGAATACACAAATATTGAAAAACCAAGAACACACCATATACCATATTCATATTTAGCATGTGTGGCACATCAGACAGTTCAGTTCTGGGATTAAAAGGTGATTAGATTTAGGAGTGTGATACACTAGGATGACTTGATGAGACTGATTGATAAGAAAATAAGGCCCACAAAGGTCTAATAAAACAATGTTTTATAGATGACAGCCATGAGCACTAATCAGCTTGTCAACTTTCAGTCTGCTGTATGAGGCAGAGGTTTGAGCAATCTGTTCATACAAGTATTGGGGATGGCATAGTTGGGACAGCTTAGCAAGGGAATCTGAAGCCAGTATTGACCAGAGTTGGGGCATCTGATATCAAAAGTTATATGTCTGTGTAAAGCAAAAAGGAATTTGGATTTATATTTTCTTTTCAATCTAGTGTTCATACTTAACTTAATGACTCCACTCTATTCGATTATGAACAATCAAATGGAGTCACTTTCAAAGCGGGTCCAACACAGGGTCTCATGATATGTATATGATACTGTAAGTAACTGACCCAGCAACCTGTGCTGCTGGCATCTTATCTGTTTTAGGAGTAAGTCAAATTAGCAAAAGAGTAAGTCATGTTGTGGCTTTGTAGTTTCAGTCATTAGAATTGGCCATTCATTTTAGCTTCTCTGGATTCAATTATTTTAGTAGTAATGTACCCTGTAATGTAACCTGAAAAATAAACAACGGTTTTCTGTCATGTGCTACCTTTGGACCCACTTCTGTAAAATGGTGGAATCAGGCCTTTATCTTCTTAGCCAATCAGAGGCTGATGACAATGAGGTGCCATGCAAGGGCAAAGACAAGGGCACGAAGAAACAATTGAGCTAAACAGATGTGAATGAGTCAGCAGACTGAAAAAATAACAAGTTTGGCCGAAAATGTGCATTTCTCAGCTTGTTGAGAAAAACACAGTAGAAACATAGATTATATTAATCTATTTAAATCATGGGGAAAATCCCTTTTTTCCATTGTGTGTCCATGGTGATTTAAACTGCTTACTCTTCTCAGACCCTCTTATCATCTCTAGCCAAGGAAGTGTCTTTAATGTAGTGATTGTTGGCTTTTGAAAAGGAAGGTGTTTTTCAGCTTGACTTGTGCTTCTTCAGCATTTGTGAATTGCATCTTCATCTTTCCCTTCCACACCCACAACACTGCAGGACAGCACAACTGAGATTGAATCCCTTTTTTGTCTTATTCTCATCCAAAATAGACAAAATCGGACATTAGAGGATAATGCTGTATAAAGTGCTTGACATGTGAGACCAAAATTGCAGTGTAGAATCATTACCTTTTGCTCAAGGTGACTGCTGATGATGCATATTGGCTTGTTGAAAACAACATTTCTGTCTCCTTCTCAGTTACATACTGTGCACTGTTTGCATTTTTAGATACGTTTTGCTGAAAAAAAGAGAAAATATGATCAGTGATCCGTCACCAAAATGGAACACTTTTCATTTATTTTGTGGTAGTACTTTGACTGGCAACTTACAGTCATTAGCTGAACATTTTGGAGGGGGTGGTTAGAAATCTCTGGTTGGTTGGTCGCCATGTTGTTTCTTTCATTTTGAAGACTCTGTCTCAGACGGTCATGGAACTTTTTCCTTTGCTTTCTGTTCATGGAGAGATAACCTGGGTGTTGAGACTAGCCAGCAAGTTAGAAGACAAAAATATAAAATAGGGAAAGGCCCAAATGTTTTTAAAACTCAATATTTGTCTGGGATTGATTTAAGCCTGCTATAGAGCCAACATTGTAGTAGTATACAAACAAAACATAACAAAACAAAACTTAATTTCAGCTGAAGCATGATAGTTTACTTTGTTTTGCAGTAGGCAACCACACACATGATTCCAACCACGAGAAGTGCAATGCAGATTCCTGATATTGTTATTACACGTTTCTGATACAGCTCCTCGGCTTCTGTAAAAGAAGACAGTGCATTCTTGAAACTAGGTCTACACACACACACACACACACACACACACACGTGTGTGCGCACACACACGTACAAACTATAGACATATAGATTTAGCATTTTTATACGTGTATAATTTTCGAAACCAGGTTTCATTGTGCAAGTACAATATATTACAAAGGCGTGTATTGCATACAAGAATAATTACAATCAAATTGTTAATTGTAGTAGAGTAATACTTTAAACTTAAAGTTTTGTCTGTTACATTTTAGACTTATAGACATAGACGTATTAAAATAATAGTGTGTGTGTGCGTGCATGTGTGCACACACGCATGTGTGTGTGTGTGTGTGTGTGTGCACGGGTGTGCACAGGTCTCCCTGGCAAAAGAGATCCTGATCTCAATGAGAGCAGGAAGGGAAAGTAATAGTAGCAATGACATGACAGGAAAGGGTTTTAGTGAGGAGGTTAGAGGTTGTTCTTGAACAAATGATGTGACTGATAAAAAAAAGTCTGAGTTGTTCAAGCAATTATCCCTTAAAACAGAAAACTCAAAAACATGACCATGACTGAATTAGAAAAGAGATTAGTTGAGGTTGACTAAAGGAGATTTTCTTCGTGCTGTCTGATATTAGAGACGACAAAAATGGCAGGCGATAATGTTTTTTAAGTATTTTAGTATGTTAATAGTTAATTGGTTAACAAATGGTGGGTTGAATGAAGGGTTTACACAAATTCCAAACTACTACAATTAGTTGCTTAAAGTATAGTAAAATGAATATGCAGCATTTGAAATGTGTTGTAAGAGTAACAAGAACAATGAAGCAGCATCAGATATTTTCCTTGAAATAGTTGTATGTATATTATTAATTGATATTATTAGTTCTTAATTAAGTCTGTACTGTATGATCCATTTACTGGCAAAACAAATACAAGGTGCAGTCCTATATCTATATCTTTAATCCTATATCTGCAAACTAAAATGTAGAAACAATCCATACCCATAAATTCAATCCCAAGATGTTCTACCAGGGCAGAAAAGAGACATCAACATTAAAAGAAACCAACCAAACAAAATCCATTTAAAAGGCATGTTTCTGTAAGTAAGTATTTTTATATATAGCATTGTTGCATTAGCATGCACATGCATCATTCTAGTCACTAGTAGCAAAGGCTAGTCCAATATGAGGAGATCACTAGAAACTACTAGTCAGTACTTGTGTGCACTCTGTACAGACACTATATTTCCTTGACATGCCTAACATACAGTGGTGTTTCCAGAGGGCCAATATGTTGGTGTGGCTAGGTAATGAGGGGACTAATATTCCGAACCTGCATCCTGACTTTTCCAGACTTTATAATGCATGTTTTCACCATCAAAGGCAATTTTCCAACTTGTAGTGAACAATAAAGTTGTATTGTATTGTATCTCTTGTCAATGGACTTTTAGTACACTTCTTTTGTTGTTTTTGTCCTTTTATTTTTCCTCTGAAATGCTGCTATTGTATTCTTGCTATATTGATTCACTGCTTCCTCTTAAGTTAGCAGTGCTATGTGATGATGACAAGCCTTACAGTTTTCCAACACATCATATAAAAGAAAGTTAATGTTGATAATCATGCAGCCATATAATAAACAGATGCGGCCATATAATATACAGAAGACCACAACATAGGTTTTTGTGAAAGTTCTTCTTGTGATTATCAAGGGAGTTTTTTCTTGCCCTTTGGGGGGCTAGGGTTAGGGGGTGTCGTAAATGTGTGGCCTGTGAAGCCCTTTGAGACTGACTGTGATTAAGGGTTATACCGATTCAATTGACTTAACTTGACTTGTTCTAAGCTGGAACAAATATCTAAAAATAGTCGCCTACTGAAATCATTATGCCGGGTGAGCACATTTAGGCTATATTAAATGATAGGCCTACTAATCTTTTGATTGTGTATACAGCCTGTTATTATAAATAATAATAAATTAGCTTGTTATCACATTGATAGATTTATTGTCATAAACACATTATCCCCAGAAACCAGTTTACTGCTAGCATCACATGCTGCAAGGGTCAGTCTACAATAACTGCCTGGGTGTTCAGAACTGACGCACAATATGTATATTAACTTCACACATATTGAAGCTTACAACACACACCCACAGCAGTCAAACTAGCAACATATACTGCTATCAATCAATAAGGTAGAACCTGTTATTCCCTAATGTGATTTACATGATCTTAATGCACATGTGATGCAACCATAACTATTAATTTGCCAAGCACTCTCACCAACATCAATACTATTTGCCCTTGCAGCATTCTTTACGAGCTAACTGCAAAGCAATTACGAAGCATTCCATTGATCGTTGTGTCAATGATAGTTAGCAGCATATCAAGTTATTAGCGTGAGCCGTAAGATGTTGAGGCTAACCAGACAAATTCAAATGTTCATATTCATAAGAAATAGCTTACACTGAGTTCCCACCATTGACAATCAATCTTAACAGCAGCAGTGAAAATAGCAAGACAGGTATTACCACCCAGACTTGAAATGACTTGAGAAGCTGTGATGCTGCAAAATGTGATACATGATAATGTAAATTAGGTTTAAACATACATTTGCATATCCTATATGTTCTACATTGTCTCACTGTTGCTTTTGGCCAATAACCTTCAGAGGTCACATGACTTGGTCTAGGGCTGTGTTCCAGTAGTCATTATATAGCAATTCTGCACTCGCCATTTAAATCTCCAGATGTTCTCCTTGATCGCCATTGCACCGGCTGACCCAACACATAGTAAACTAGAGAAGCAGCCTAAAGTTAGAGAAGCAGCCTGAAGCTAGAAAAGCAGCCTAATACTTGAGAAGCGGCCTTAAGCTACAGAGAAGCAGCCTAAAGCTAGAGAAGCAGCCTAAAGCAGCCATGGAGCAGCTCAGGTAACATAACGTTATTGCCATTCAGTCAAAACTGTCATTAGGCTATGGAGTAAAACATATAAAGCGCAAGTTCAATACAGTCATGAAATTTTAGTTGAATAGTTTTGGTGTAGTGTGGTGAGCTATAGCCAGTGTGTGTGGTATAAGGTTAGTGTGAGCTCAGCTGCTAATCCTACGTTACCGTTACTTCACACTAACCCTGTCCAATAGGTGCGTGCATGTGTGTTTATTCTGGTTTGGAATGAAAAAAGTGTCAGAGCACTGTCCAGATTGGCAACATGGACACAAGTACACATGTAAGTCCCTGGTGAATTTATAAAAAAAACTGTGCATGATACTTGTTTTTTAAATATGAACAAAAGGAATGGATAAAGAAAATCAATAACCATTGCTAAGCGATCGCAGATAAGGTCCTACAATCTAAACAAAAAAATGACTCATTGGAGAAAGATGAATGTGTAATCGTTGACAAGAAAGTGAACGTTCCCACTCCTAGTCCAAATTCACCAAAATGCAAATGCTTAACTTAAATTATGATTGTAGCTTAGCTACATTTAACAAATGGAAATTATTCAAATGTTGATGTTGATAATACACATTTTTGTTAACATTGTTTTATCATGCTTATCATCTAGATTCACTTTTAATATTTACATTTTAAATTAAAATTTTAAATATCTGGGACCACCACCTGCTGCATCAAATGACGAGGAACAGCCAGCTGAGCCTGTGCAGGCTTCCGCAGTTGAATGCAATGTGTCAATACATGTTCCTCCTGATGATAAATAACTTTTTTGCTCTTGTGTGTTCTCTATATATTTCTAGGCCCAGAACCACTTGAAGTAACTTTAGAACAGCCTGCTGCTCATGAACAATGACCATACAATGACATAACTGATAACTTTGCAGCTCGAAAATCTGGAAGGGTCCTGTTGTAGCCTTGCTCTAGTTCACATAGTTTCAATGTCTTACCTTTTACCTTTTTTCTTACATTTCTAAACTTCTTAGCTGGGCTTAATCACAACAATGTAATGTAAATACATTTTAATTGTTCGATATATTCTTTTAACGTTTTCTTATTGTTTTACCAATTGCACATTCTGTTCACACACCAGATTATACTATACTATAGTTTCTAACTTCACTGAAATTACTAGCGGTGCAATACATGCTCACAAATCCTTTTGCCTAGTGTGCAATGTTAGCTATCATGCAGGACCACTCTGCAGGCTTAGCCTCTGAGACCATCCGGATCTCGCGAGTGCACGTTCGGTTTCTCTCTGGAGATCAATCTGGCCAGGCTTCAAGTTACGCACTGTGGCCGAACCACAGTGGTTCTGACCAATCAGCGTCCAAACCTGGCCACTGGGGGAGTGGTTTAGGTGTGACGACAGCGAGAAGCAACTGTTTGTTCGAATGGTGGCTCCTGAAGAGGTTAGCATAGATGCTGCTATAGTATCAGTTATATCTGAACTGGAGAGTTCAGATATAATTATAATATATAGATATAATATATCAGATATATACTTATTATATAGATATAATAAGAGATTTCTTCATTGAAAGAAGAGCAAAGAACGGCACTGAAGGCTTTTTTTTTTCTTTTAAGGAAAATATGTTTTCACTCACCTACTGTCATATGGTTTGTTGATCTGATTAGTTGAAGTTAGCCCGTGATAGACAGATTCTTCATCCAATCACCTGCCAAATATTCTTTTAAACTGCCTGCCCTTTTTCAGGCCTGCATTAATTTCTCTTTGCTGTGTTGTGTCAACACCAGAGAAACGTAAACATACATGGACAATCTTAGAAGGCTATTCCCCACTATTGTGTTAGAAACAATAATGTAATTAAACCAAGCCTACAGTAGTAGGTGCAAGGGGGTACAACCTACTACTGTACCTACTGTTGGGATGAAAATATTAACATTTTCAAATCAATGTCAAAAAGCAATTAAAAGAAACATATTTTTGAACATTTTGAAGACGTGATGTCAGATTTGTATATTCTATCATGTTGCGTTGTACTAATTATTCATTTCAAATTTCCCAAATAACCACGTAATGACCCCTGAACTCACACATGCAACGACCAACATCCGGCATTGTTGTTATGTTAGCGCAATAGAGTGGTGCAGGGATGACGTATTTTTGTAGGCCAACCCGGAAGTTAGCGTCACCCTGGGTTCCCTTGACAACAAGTCAATGGGTTTTTCCCATTGGATTTTGGATTATTGCAGAAAATAAGCTCTGTGGCAAACAAAAGTTTATTATACTCACACGTTTTGTTAAGCGTAAGCATAAATGCAATCGGCAGAAGTTTTTTAAGACATGTAAAAGCTTCAAAATTCACAAGTGGAGTATTTACTGATGTATTTTATGTCGTAGACCAAAATGTTTCAATCTCTTAAGCTTGTGTTAACCACAGACCTTATTTCAGGCATCTTACCAAAAACCCATTCAAAAACCCCATAGACCTCGGGACGTGAGATCCGGAAGTGCCAACATGCTTTGTGCCAATGGATTTCCGGGTTTTAGGATTCATTCCTGCACCACTCTATGCGAGTGAGTCATGGCCAAATGAGTGCATTTTTTTTAGAACAAGATAGACTGACTTGGCCTGAGTGATAAATTGACATGTCATCTGTGATTGCTGTGATATGCGGCTGCATTATAAACACTCCTGTAGCACTCTCAGCAGGGATATTACCGTGTTTGTGTACAATCGCTGTGACAACTGCAACTGTTGTTGGCTTTAATGTTGTAGCCTTTTTTGGTGATGCACAGTTGTCATAATGTGTAACATTTAAACCTACTGTATATATAGGTTCAGGTGGACATGTAGTTATTTAGCTAAAGGCTACTTCGCTTCTCTCTTTCTTGCTCCTCTGCCCATTGCACCCCGTTTTAAAACCCTAAAATCGCCACTGCACTACAACATGAATATTATTACTTTATTATTTTTTTTAAACATTCACTCTTTTTGCACAGCAGCAATCTGCTCTGTAAAAAAGTGAATGTAGTCTAGAATTGTACGTGGCTGGCTTGTGCATTTCCATCATGCCACTGGCCTATTGGCGTATGTCTAATGATATAGTCGAAACATCTTCAACACACTTCCTGTGTACACCGATGTATCTTTGGCTCCAAGATGATTTGTAGGGTTGCTGCGTCTCTAGTTTACTGCCTATTGGAACAGTCGGTATAATTGTGGTCAAGGAGAACATCTGAACATGTAGGAAGCCAGCGAAGCGCATCAATATAGACAACTGGAAAGCAGCTATCGTGTCTATTTGGAAGCAGTGACTCTACGGGCCCTATCTTGCACTCAGCGCAATTGACTTTGTACACTGGCGCTTGTACAATTCCTATTTTGCACCCGACGCACAT
>JAOPJI010000107.1:4591991-4602161 GCA_027122695.1 Merluccius productus
TATCGGAGCGCTTATATCGGAGATTTTAGATGCAGTCCGATAAAATCCGATATTCGCTTTTTTGGCTGATATCGGACTGATATCCGATATCAATATCGGATCGGGACATCCTTACTCTACTGAGGAAAACAGACTCAAAAATAACTGTCGAAAATAAATCTCAATGTATCATCGTTATCGTGGAAGATTTTATTGTGAAAATGATCAAGATCGTTTTATCCGCCAGCCCTATTGCAGAGTGCCGACCGTGATTTTTCATGGGTAAAAAAAGATAGTGGCAAGTAGTAGTTAATGGTAGTTAACTCTAGACAAATACACTACAGTGCCGGTACCATTCATTTGCTTCTGCTAAGATTACATTGTTAAATCTGGCTTTAAAAAAATTTGAATTGTAATCGCTTTTTGAGTCAACCAGACGATGCAAGTAGTGTGGAAGCAAAGAATCGCGATACTTGCATGAACAGATTTTGCCTTCCCTCCCTAGTGGCAAGTGGCATGCCTCTGCGATTCATATCGCCGATTCCTCATGACTATTGGAAACAGACGATATCGTCGATCAGCACAACCCTACTATTCACTTTGTCTTGCAACCCTGGAGTTCTGCTTCGAGCCCCAGCTGCGTAGCGGCTGTGGTGTCAAGAGAACAACTGACCCCTAAACTATAGGAACCTATAGCGCCATTTTCAGCCCTGCCTAAACAAACATGCCAAAAGAAAGTGACTTCAACCCGCACTAAGGGGATTACACAGTGGTTCTAAGCCTGCCATTTAAGTCCAAGATGAGCAAAAAGTTTATTTCAAAAACAACTACTAGCTGAAACGGAACATTATCAAATTATCTGCCATCATTGTCCCTGCAAGTGTGTGTTCGCCATCAATGGACTCAAAACATACTTTACATCCAAAATGTTTCTAATTCTAATCTTGTCAGAAAACGTTTGAGTTATTGCTTAGCTTAAAAAACAACCAGTATTTTTTTACTTTCTTTATTCCTTGCCATCTCAGTCAAACTAATTAAACAATGAAACTACTTGTTTCATCCGTGTCAAGGAACACTATGACCCAGACAAAGACCCTAAGGCTTGTCAATCAAAAAGTAACAGGTCAAATTGGCGACCAACTTCCCAAAACAAAAAGCCAAAAACAACATGTGAAAGAAGAGTGTTTTCGAGGCTCAAAAATCAAGTGGTGTTTGTTTGGCAATGATAAAATATTACGTAGTGCACCTTTAATTGGAGAAAAACGGACACACTTCAGTGTGTTGTGTACAAAAGACAATTGAGCAGGGCTGCAACGATTAGTCAATTAAACAATTAGTCGATGGACAGAAAATTAATCAAATACATTTTTTATAATCGATTTATGATTTATTTTTGGGTCCTTTATCAAGTAGAAATAACAAACATTTGCTGATTGATGCTTCAGAAATTCCCATTTGGTTCAACGGATCAGTATAAAATGAATACTTTTGTTTTTCTTGGCTGCTTGTCATTTAAAGCAGGAAATCTAAGACATCACTAGCATTTGCTATTATTTACGAACATTTCTAGACTTAATGATTAAAAAATGATTGTTAGATTATGAAAATAATAGTTGCAGCCCTACAATTGAGTTGAAAAATTCGAGAAACCAAACATACGATAGGCCTACGTGTTTTTTAAAAGAAGCTAATAGAAGAATAAAATGCAATGTCAGCTGAAGTCAAAAAGCATATAATAGAATATACCATAGAAAACACGCATGCCTACATACATATTCAACACAAGCAACTTGGTAATTGAATAGTAGGCCAATTCAAGTCAATCATATTGGCATAGCCTCTTATCCAGGAAAATAATGTGTCCATCATACCCGACCAGTTAGAATGCTGTCTGCATGTGGATTTCACTTTAAGAAATGCAACCCATATTTTTCTGATTCTGATATCCCGGAAAATGCACAGACCTCGTTTCCACTATTTTTGATCCAACTAGTTACTACATCCACGTGAACCCATTGGCCTACAACAGTTCCACCGACTCGACTGATTTAATTTTAAACCAATTTACAGTCAAACGTAAGGTGACGTACTAAGACTTTGCCTCAAGGTGGTTGGCTCAATAGTACATGATCCCATCTTTAGCATTTGGAGCAGTTGCAGCTTTTTTAAATAGGCTAAAACACTGAGCCGCCAGTTTGTTAGTTCATACACATAGGCAAGGTACCTTGCCAGTAAACTACGTTACAAAGTCGTATATAGCTCCAACTTGCTGTTATTACAGACTACTGTTTGGATAGTCGCCAGAAATACCCTGTCAAATACGATGCGAATCAAATGTATGTTTTACTTATCAAACACATGACAACGTTTGATCAATAATCTCGACTGAGACTTTGGGTGCCAACTTTGAAAACCGTTACCTGTTTTGTGCTGCATTTACTTCCAGTGCCGATCCCGACGTAGCCTCAAACAGTCCATACTGGTCACTGCAATGAACTGTCGAAGTTTTACACTTGTTCTCCGCGTCTAAAAGACTGCATTTGGACTCCGTTAAAAGCGTTAGCGGTTGAGTTAAATGCGGACTACATTGCTGATTATAGTCCGTGAGATGGCACACAGTTGACTTTTGGAAGTGCTTTTCATCTGGCGAGGAACTTGACAAAACGTGATTGCGTTGTTGCGATGTTATCGGGACTCTCTCGGGTAATCCTGAGGTACCAGGCGCCTCACTTCTGACTTTAGACATCTCTCTGCGCCTCCAGTGTAAAAGTTCCCCATGGCAAGAATCCGATTTGCTCAAACTACTACGGACATCAGCGTTGCTAGAGTTTCCCTGAGAACTGATTCCAGAGTTTACGGCAATAGTTTCGTCCGATATACCCGGTGACGATGTACGGCTCGCCGCCGTCGCCATTTTCTATCCCGTAGTCAGCGTTGGATCATGGCTGTAGGATCCGTGTTTTTGTGTTAAGGGGGAGTGCAGGAAGGAGCGCTGTAATTCTAGCAATAACAACTAAGCACTTCCGGCAAAACAATTCGGTTTCATGTTCAACAGTAGGGTTAACATATTTTGGTTGGATTATAACTCATCATTAGTGTGTCTATACATTTTGAAATGCTATAATGTTATACGTTATAGGTAACAGGAAATAGTTTAGAAAAAAGGGGGACCTTTTTTTTTAAACATGAATCATGCTGATACAAACCATAGATACAATGCAAACCCAAGAAAGAAACGATGGGCTAAATCATATAGAAGGCCCAATCAGTTCCATGGAGGACCTAATTCATTTTCATTTGATTACTGTAGGCTATGTATGTATTCATATCGTTTATATTTACTTCTACATACATTTTCCCCATTTATAAATGGGGAAAATGTTCAATCTTAAAAAGATTGCAAGTATATTTATATAGCCTAGCCTATGGGAATGTATAACATATGTATGTGAAATACATTATTATTAATAATATTTTTTGCATCTTGTCTTTCTATTCATTGCGACACATTAATTATGTAAAAATAATTCCAAGGAAATATTTCTCAAATTTCAGTGTATGGTCTTTCTTTCCACCTTCAGGGCCTCCCACTGGTAGGCCTATATGATTCTGTCTGGTGGTGTCATCCTTCTCTAGCCTATGTCTGGCACTTGCCTTTGATCTTATTCGACTTCTGACACCACTTGTAAGGATCTACGAGAGTTTGAAGTGGTGGATGTAATCACACAAAACATATGTCCAGGAGAGGAACTTTGCAAGCCACTGTTGGCATTTATTTATAACAAATAAAGCATAGAACATACAGAACCACCAGCAAACGTCATTGTTGCATCAGTAGGCCTACATCACCTATATGTAACTGTTTGAAGAGTTTCATGTTTTGTCCTCTAGATGTCCTCCTTTCTCCCATTAGTCTTGTGTCATAACCGGTGGGTTATGTTCAATGCAAAAGTTGCTACAGTCGAATACGAAAGTTGAAATACGACAGCAAACAGACGCAAATTCAACGCTGCAAAGGCATGCTGATCGATGACAAGCCCAGGGTCAAACAGCAATGTCATTGTTTGTCACAACAAAAAGTGAAGCAAAATGTGACTGAGAAGTGTGTCTGCTTTTGCTGTGAAGATATTAGACCTTTTAATATCGTGAATGGCGAGGGCTTTGAAGAACTGGCACAAGAGCTTATTAATGTGGAGGTTGCGCATGGGAGAGTTCCTGTTAGCTCAGTTATGCCCAGCAATGTTAAAATTGCCAAGAGGTGCGCTGACTTGCCTAATAACCGATCCTACACTAAGATTTAGAAAATAGGCTATTTTTTGTTTTTTTGGTTGAATATTGACACTAAGGGAAACTGTAATTAGGTTTAAAAAGGCTTAAAAAAAACCTATTGAGGTGCGTTTCGGTTGGGTTTGGACAGAATTTTGTCGGGCTTGGGCCTTTTTGGGCTCAACTTTTCAGGCCCGATTACAGCTCAACCTTCCAATCGTAGTGCATCAGGAAACTCAGCATTCTAACTGCAAGAGAGCATACATGCCTACAAAACGTTTTCAACAACCATGCTCCCCTCTCACACCTTTCTCCCCTCTCACAACCGACGCTAATATTGCTTCATCCCCTGTCACATATCCCCGCTAGGCATAGCAGTTGATGTGTACATTGTGGTGACACGATGTTGGGAAAGGGCTATATTAAGAGAAGAGAAGTGAACCCAACACTGACCCCTGTGGAACACCCTGTGTAATGGTGGAGATGTCTGACCTGTGGCTCCTCAGCTTGATAAATTGTTGTCTGTTGGTTAAGTAGGAGCAACTCCAAAGGCAGCCAGGCGTTCCCGAAGAACAGGGTGAGAGATGTTGTCAAAGGCAGCAGTGAGATCGAGGAGGATGAGGACTGATTTGAGTATTGCTGTATACCGGTATATCCGGTTGACCAAAATGCAATTTCCGGATGAGGTCATTGGTGCTTCGGGCAAGGACTGTTTCAGTAATGTGTAGGGGTGGAAACCAGATTTGAGTTAATTAATGCTGTTATCAGCTCGGAAATGGTGGCCAGGCAGGCTTTAGCCAGAGTTTGAACAGACTGGAGGATGACAGGTGGAGGATTTTGAGTTTTGAATAAGCGTTGTAATATGGTCTAAGCAAGATCATCAGGTAAGACACAAGTCTGTAAGATAAAAGGGAGAGAGAAGTTAAGTGTATGCAGGAATGGCTACTCAGAGCTTCACAGCTTCAAACGCTACATTTAGTGATTTGGATACCATGGTAGAATTACTTTGAGGCTACTCTAAATTAACCTGACACACTAGATGGTTTGTTAACAGAACTATCTGGAAAGTCCTCCTTGGAAACTGGGTGACTTCCATTGGTTACATTTGTGGATATTCCTGTTTCAGATTCATCGCATAATTTTGCTTTCCTTTTGTCTGCCGTCTTACTATATTCTGCAATGTCCATTTTTGAGTATATGTATGAATGGTATGGATGTCAAACACACCATGTTAAATACAAATATATGTAAAATGACATGCAATATATTACAGTATATAGTAAGTACTGTTTGGATATCGTAATATCGTGATATGGCATAAGTGTTGTCTTTTCATGGTTTTAAAGGCTGCATTACAGTAAAGTGATGACAAAAACTATAATACTAAAATACTAAAATACTAAATTTCTCATGTATTTAATTCACACAGAAGTATTCAAAAATAAGCTTTACCATGTGGTTATTTTATTTAGAATAATTTTTTGAATGACCAGAAAACATGCTATATCGTGATATATACTGATATTAAATTATCTATATCGGGATGGCCATATCGCCCAGCCCTAAACTTAATGTGCTTTTGTCATAACCTGCACTATCTTACCGAAGCCAAAACCACGCTTTTTAGTCCGGGAGTCTCAGGCTGCTATTTTGGTGAACCTGGTTTTGCTGGGTAAAGTTTTTTCTCTGCTGTTTCTTGTTGCTTGGGGGTACCTCTTCAAAATACAGGAGGGTGCTCGGTGATATCCCTTGAGCATTTTCAGATATTAACCTCTTTATGCCCGAAGCGCCAAAATCCCAGAAAAATAAGGATTTATGAGATTTCATGCAAAATACTCAAATCAAATGCATCAAATTTGGTTTCTCTGATGTTTATTCATAAAGGAGGTCATGTACAATGTATTTGATTCCAAATTAATGAATATTAACAGCTGATCCTATTATTATGTGAGAAACTGACCCAAGACAGGCTTTTCCATCTACGGAGCACAAACAAACACAAGTTGGTGGTGACAGGAGAGGATCCATGCCCCATCGAGGTCACGAAGAAAGAAAGAAGAAGAACAAGGGAACTGATATGATCTAGAAAGGCAGGACTGAATATGTATGTCATCATGGAATCTCCCCGCAAGGACATCAAGTCGACACTGGCCAAGCATTCACAAATTGTCAAGAACCTTTTACTAGCCCATGCCATATTGGGATGTGACACCGTAGCGTCTTACTATGCATTGGGAAAAGGCTCTGTCGTCAAAGTCCTGAAAGCTGGGTATGGCAATGTGGATGCACCATTCCAGCAAGTCCTCGATCAAGCCACTGCCTTCACCTCAGCCTGTTATGGCATAAAGGAGAGCACGGACATGTCACACACAAGGCTACTTGTCTGGGGAACAAATAATGGAAAAGGACACACGTCTGCTCCAAACCTAGCTCCTCTTCCGCCAACAAAAGAAGAATTCATTGAGAATGTTAAGAGGGCCCACTTTCAAGCAATCCTGCGAAATCTCAATTTAAATCTGCTGCCAGCATTGAACCCGGAGGAATTTGGATGGAAAAAAGACACATGCAACAGATCATTGAACCCAACCAATCTAACAGAAGATGGCAAACTTATCCCAGACTACATTTTGGAGGTGATCAGGTGTGGCTGCAAGAGTGAAACCCCTTGCAACTCCAAGAAGTGCAGCTGTAAAATGCATGGGTTGCCATGCACAATGTTCTGTGCATGTTTCAGGGTAAGGTGCTCAAGATCCAAATAGGCTGAACTAGACCATTATAGCTAGATTTGCCCTTCACACCTGTCAGTGTGTATCATGTTCTCTACATGCTAATGAGCAAAGGCTCAATGGGTACAGGAAGGTTCATCCAACACGACCCGTATTGTCATCAAAAGTGTGTTTTGTTGGCATGGCCTAAATGGTTAATATTCATTAATATTGAATCAAATACAAATACGGACTATTTGGCAACAGATCGCAACCTCTGTAAACATTGCTTTCATTTTGTATTTATTATATAAATGTATTATTTGTGTATTATTATGATTCATTATTATTTTACTTTTTGAAAATGTGCTTTAATCACACGCTTGGTAAACAAGAACAATCGTCTTGTTAAGTATTTATTCTGGAACAAAAATTAAGGGTAGGCTAACAACTAAAATGCACCAACTGCCAATGGTTAGTATGTATGTTTTTGGTGTGGGAAACCCGAGTTCGAGTCCCTCCATTTTATGTTGCAAATTATGTTTAGGTTTACATTTAGGTCTACATTACTAAATTGCTAGGTACATTGCTGGTTAGATGGTTAAATTTTCTCTAACCCTAAAGTATTAGGGTTAGAGATGGTTAGGTTTAGGTGTAAGGTTAGAATGATTCATTTTAGGTATAAGGTTAGAGATGGTTAAGTAAGATAGTGATAGTTAAATTAAGGGTTAGGGCGGTACTTTCCTTCGCCATCCTAAGGAAAGAAATATAGCAAACGATCTATTGAATCCACTATCACGACAGTATTAATCGAACTGGACGGTATATCTGCTCTTAAAGGAAGAATAAACAACTGTCTTTAAAGATTCTGTTAAGAAAGATGTGTTGCCGTACTTACACAGGTCAAGCAAATGATTGACATTTGTTGATTTTCTAAATAATGCATACACTACACATGTGTCGTTTCCTGGCTCATTACATTCTTTAATGGTTAATATAAAATCAACATATATATTTTTAAGAATTCTACACAATTAATAATATTGAAATTGTATTTAAATTTTACTTTTGGCGATATTTATTTTGGTGTTTCATAAATATTACCCATTTTGAAAATGGTATTGTGTAGTTGCCTTTTATTTTGAAATACGTAGCGCTTCACTACGGAAGTCATGATTTCAGACGATTTTGACAACTGACAACGACGTACGGAGTGAATTACACAGGTATGCTAACAACGAGTTCTGCCAAATGGGATCCAAATGCCATATATGACTATTGGTATCGGAACCATTATCAATTACATTTATAAACAACAATGTAGCTAGTACAATGTATTGGGGCGGGTGTTTTTAGGCTGTATACAAACCTGGCTAAATAGCCGCCCACTTTGAATGTCTAGTAGTCGATGTTGAAATCATTTTAATGTTTGTTTTGTCTACTAACTACTAATATTCTACAGTTTGCATACAACGGGGATGTTTGTATTAATTTCACGTCGTTTTGTATGCTGTAATAGTATAGGTGATGCAATGCAAATGACGTTTCTCTAATATATACATCGGTGGAAAAAACACGATTTCAACACGATTTCAACACGATTTAACGACACACTACGAATAACTGTATGCTGTAACGTTAGTTCATAAATCTGTCTTATGTATAGATGTTGTCAAAACAGTGGCTAGTTGTCGAGCTAAGATGCGTTTGTATATTAATAAATATGTACCCCTTACTTTCTGCCAGATTTAAAGATTCGTGTAGTCTTATAACATGTCAAGAGAAACTAGGCTTTTTTTTTTAAGTCTGCTGTCTTCGTCCGCAATGTCTTAATCGGCATGAAAAAACACTTCCAGTTTCCTGTAACTCCCTGACATGTTTGTTTTCAAGGTAGGCCCGTCATTGCATATGCTTGGTTATTATTATTATTGACATCGTTGTCATTTGTGTTACATATCTCAAGATCCCCAGAATGAAAAATATGAGCTGTATTGGTGTCTTAATATTGTCTTATGTGTGTTCTTGTGTGTAGGGCTATAATTGTGCTTCAGGTTACTGCCCAGATATTTGGCTTTTTGAGGTGGCTCAAAATAAGATTGGGATCGTGAATTTTCTGTTCTCTCGCTGGGAGCCATTTATTTATTTTTATTGAAGCAAATCTCATTAAATGTATGTACATAAATAACGTGACAGTGGCATTTAGCATTCCTATTGTTTACCAGGAAATGTCTCCTACATGTTTTCCTCCAGAAAGGGGCATGGGTGAGCCTCTTGTGGATGTGTTGCCAATCTGACCATAGGCTCAGGCAAATCCTTGGAAAAAAATGGAAGATTATTTGCGTCGTTTTGAGCGAGTGTAAAGAGCTCTGTTGCCATAGCGATCTCTTGCTATGATGTCAGCAACTATGCTGTGCTAAACACCTCCTCCATCCAATTCTGCTTCCGTATTTTCTCTGCATAAGTCGTATCTGCACGTAGCAGTCTGTGAGTCACCACCACGGAGGGTGACTATCATGACTAGGCCTATATTTCATGGCTTTCCTCTTTTTACCTTTCAGGTTTTGTAAGTGTAATGTGGCAAAGACCTACGTATGATGCAGGTCTTTATCTTTTTGGATAATCCAATTAATTAAATACTAGACAACAACTAACAAACAGATTTTTATGTTTTCATTTGAAACATTTATTATCAAAACACTTTTTTAATGTAAACTATCTTTTCTTAATTAAGTAAAGAACATTTACATTAAACAATGCACAGACTACGAGAGCACCAGCAACAATCCCTTCAGATCAAAGAATCAACGTCTTCCAATCAATCGTACCTCAAGCAACTTTGCCACTGTGTTCTCAGCAAGAAAAGCTTTGCAAAGAGCTTTTTTTTAAATGTACAACCACTTCTGAAATAAGAAAACAGAAGGTGTGTTACTCGATTGATACTTTTAGGGTACTTTTAGTGTGGAACCATTTGCTCACTTAAAGGGACTTGAGGCAGGATTTACAAATAAGACTCAATAGTGACACGACGGCCGTTAGGGTAACTGTAGCCATCAGCCAAGCCGGCGCGGGAGCGCGCATGGACTCTTCACAGCAGAGCAGCTGATTTTGTGACGCTGTTATTTACCGCTGTTTTCCTATTCATTCGCACTTCCAGACAGTCACCGGGGCTTCATAGTAATGTGTCCGACAAGGGTCTCCCTGTCGGACACATTGGCGCATT
>JAOPJI010000107.1:4625609-4637309 GCA_027122695.1 Merluccius productus
CCCCCCCCCCCCCCCCCCCCCGCACCCCCCCCCGCCCCCCCCCCCGGCGGGGGGGGGGGGGATCGACGCATCTACGACTACTGTTGACGTATCAGGGTCTTGAAGGGTTATCCCATTTCATAGGGGAAGATTTCAACCACTACCCCTTGTCACTCTGTTCCGAGGGCCGCTCGAAAGAGAGGGGTAGGGGTAAGAGGTAGGGGTAGGGGTAAAAAAGAGAAATGGGATTGGGCCTAAGCCTTTGCACACCAAGTCCGTATTTTTCTTCCGAAATTGTCGCACGTTTAAAAATAAATACAACCTCATATTGTGTCAATCACGTTTACACACCGACTCCGAAACTTTTGTCAGTCATTAAAGTTTTCGGAACAGGTTCGATTTCGATTCTGGTTCAGGTTCGATTCTGCGTTTTTTCGCATAAATCACAGACTTTCTTGATTTATGCACAGATTTTCTTGATTGATTCAAAAAACGCATACAAAAAATACAGACATGGTGTGCAAAGGCCTTAATGTTATCCACTTGCACAAGCAGTCGATATTGACTAGCAGCTACATATAGAGTGTGCACGGAGAGGAGGGCCTATTCACAGACGGGTCCGAGAGAGAGCGAGACAGAGCGCTACAATTAAATAAGATTTTACCCATTTTAAATAGTTAGAAAAAATAAAATCAATATGTGGCGGTTAATGTTGATATTGTGGCGGGCCGCCACAAATAGATCAATGTATGGGAACAATATAAAATATAATATAATAATAGGACTATTCGTCCTACTCTATTTATTTAATGATCAACCAGTTCAAAGCATGATTTGCATGATGACACTGAGATGGTAGGAAACTCCTGGCGTCATTAGACGAACAACCCACACATCGCAGTGACTATATTGTATCCTGTCAAAATAAATGTATTTGGCAGCAGTTCAACACTACAATTTCAATTTGTTGTAAGTAGATCAGAGCCTTTAGGTTCAATAGGCTGTGGTTGTCGAACACATTCTTAGTTCTGTCCAAACGGCAAACCCCAGTGAGTGATGTACTCGACAGCACCAGATGACGGCGTAGTCTTTTCAAACTATTTACAGTGGCTGCTTTCTAATGTATATCATCATTGGAATATAATATACATTTTACTCTTCTCTCCTCTCACACAGACCTGCTATTTTGATGGCCTGAATGCAATTTCTTGATCATTTGTTGTTTGCATACGAGTCGGTTGAATTAAAACGAAGAACATGCCTGTTCAGGGTTACCCGTTTTTGAATGTCTCTTGGATGTACTGTTTACATTTTAAATGCCTGTCTATTCATGATGGTTGTCCAATAACTATTGTATTGTATGTATTTTTTTGGACAGCAATGGAGTCCACACACCACTATCCGATTTTTGAGCTGTGTTTCATAGATTTCTAATGATTGCGATCAAACAATCAAGGGTCTACAATATCAACAGTTCCACCCACACAGCATGGTTGCTACTTGGTCTAGACCCCTTAGCTAAAAACTAGCACAGATAATTCAGTAAGATATCAGTTAGGTGCCAATGGAAATGCAACACAAAGTGTGAGCATGGGTTCCAGTATGGTATGGGTCAACAGTGGAAAAACAGCAGTAGATCCTACAATTTCTACCAAGCATTGCTCAGCGAGAGAGTAGTGTAGTCATACAGCCAGCATGTTTAATTTTCTATACTGAGGACTGAACAAGTAAAAGGCAATCCAGAAATAATAGGTGGGTTCCTTCCTCCCATAACAGTTAGAGACTATCATCTTACTTGTTGCACCAGAATTGCCATATAACACAGCAGGAAGGAAAGCAATTAGGAGAGGCTTTTGGCTAAAGATCATGCAGCTTAACATCGGCCCTCTGTTATCTGAGAGAGACCCATAATGGGCAATGTGTGCCATGTCTGGTGACGAACCGGTCCAAGTCTACCCCTGCAATAGATGGCAGACCTGGAATAGTATGCCCAGATGAGGGTGACAATTCCCTATCCATTCCAAGTCACAGTGATCAGCACTGAGCGCTGAGCCTTGAGAGCGATTAAACAATGATTTTCATGGCACACAGAACGTCAAATATTTTAACAAAAAAATAAGGCTACGGCCGATCATGCCTGTTAGGAGGGTTTTCCCCCTCAGAGGTAAAAAAACACTGTGATTCTACTGTCATTCACTGTAGCTCTAGCGTTTGTCTTACCCCAAGTTACAAGTTACATTAGTCACGTTCAAGTAGTCTCGCATAGCTAGCCCTATCTCCAGCCCTATTTCTTTAACCAATCACAATCGTCTTGGGCGTCGCTAAGCCCAGGATGCAGCAATGGTGGCAGATAGTGGAGGATTACGTTCAAGTTATTGTTTTGGTCTGCATTAGTTGTCATGCATTTCCATTTAAGAAGGAATCACTGATACTCATGAACGAGTAAGCAACCTGGGTGTCCTCGCTAGGGTTGGGTACCATTTAGTTTTTTTTAACCATGTCTGCTTCTCTGACAAAATATGACTCCTCTCCTGATATCATCAGCATTTGCAACTTATTACGATGTTATAGATATTAAACGTTTGTTATGAACTAAATATGTGTCCTTAATTACTTTTCACATTTTACATGTTAACAAATAACTGAGTTTGGATGAACCGGACGTTATCGGTAGTAAAACATGGCAAGTGACCATAATGTGACATCGACGAGGGCTGCTGCTGTTTGGCTCTCGAGCTGAAGGACACCAGAAAGCGACCAGGAGGTGTGGAAAAAGTTGAAAATGTTTTAACTTTTTGGGTTAAGCCCCGAGGCGTCAGTCAATAACAAGATGTTCACTCTGTCCATGTGAATCTCCATTTAAAAGATTAAATAGAGCGGAGACACTGTTTTCCCTTCATCACACAACCTTAAACCATCATTAAATAACTACAGAGACATAATAAAAATAAAGAACGCATACAAGTTGCTGAAAATGTAAGTTTGCAATCAGCAATCAGATCAATTGTGTTTCATATGCCTAAAATCGGTTTCAAACTAAAACGGCAAAACAACAAATATCCTGTGACCAAAATAACGGAATCAAATTGTGGGACGATGAGAATACGATGCAGATAACAGCAAAATGTTTTTTCTATCTATCCAATATTGAGATTTTTTGATTGAAATAATTTGTTTATCTTTTTCCTCCAAGAGATGTGTGCGTGTTTGCACATACCATCTAAGAAGCCAGAAGAGGTCAGCTTTTTGCGGTGCACGCGAGCATAATCTTGTAGGTTTGGTGCACTTGAGGAGCCCCCGAGCACCATGTTGCTAAAGAGACCAGCGCAATGAGCCCCTGATGAGAGTTAGAGAAGATACATACAGCAACCTTGTGGGCCAAATCCACACTATTGGAATGCATGCATCATGCTTTTCATGAGATTCTTGCCACAAAAAGACGCATACATGCCTTACAAGTTCCTTTGCATAATGACAGTGATGTTATTTAGGGGCAATACAATCATTCTCAAAAAACTAAGAAAATAAATATTAATTCTACTCTTACTACAAAGTCAATTTTGTCTTCATGACCACAGCATTATGCAATTGTGTATTTTTTTCTATCTACCCATTTGAATTTGCATTATGCATGTAATAAGAAAAACAATCACTTAATCACAGATACTATTACCTGACAGCAAGACTTGTCTACAGAATTTTAGGTCAGAAGACAATACTAGAATAAATCAATAGATTGATTCAGCACCTTTTAATTGTGTGGCAAAAATCTTGCTTAGTAAGTGATCATTCAGAGTCATAGATTAGAAAAGTAGTTTATGTAAAGACATAGGTGTATTTGGAACATTCATCAGAAAGCAAATAATAAGGAACATGAAACAAAGATTACACAAAAAGCATTCCTTAATATTTGCTTACTATTTTAAGAATGCAGCTAAACCACTGAATCCATTGAATACTTACCGATTCCAGTAGTGAGTTTAATTTCTGAGTGAAGTCTTGTAGATCTCTGCAGATGGGCACTATTCTCTGACAGGACCTGTCAAAAAGATTGTACAAGAACTCATAAAAACCATAACCCAAGACTTGTTTACAAAAGTAAAACATGGAAAATATTAACATGAATGTTCAGGATGAAAGTTAGTTAGGAAATTAAAAAAGGTTGGGGGGAAAAAAGTCGAGACATGCATCTTTACCCACATAAAACATGTATAGCACTGCAGGCAAGAGAATGGGTGAGAGTAAAGGACCCATATGGGAAAAAAAACATTAACAATTCTTTCTTCTCATTTTAGCTCTGGTCCTCCCTCCTTTTTTAAGTAAAGAATGATCCTTTCAAGTATTAGTCTTTCAAGTTCTTAAAAAACACCTCATGTCCTCATGACTCATGTCGAAATGTGTTTTACCAATCAAATTGAAAGCTCACATTCACTCCATCATAAAGCAAAGTCGATGTCGAAAATGTGGTTTATATACATTAAAATGAATCTAATTTGAGGGAACTGATTTCACACCCTCAGCCACTGCACTTGCAAACAGTTAATATTTTAGTTTGTCAGACTACATAGAGAAATGGGAAATGGGGAAATGATACTCCACAGAACTCCACAGTGATCCTATTTGATTCAAGGAATTCTAAGGTCATGAGCTACTGGTATGTTGAATGTCTGAAGGCGTCACTGGGAGAAAAAGCTCAATGTTCCACATCAAAGAACTTACCTGAAGGGCTAAGGCAACCCCTTGGCCCTGACTCTCATGTCTTGCTTCAATGAGTGGTGCATAACCTACTGGATTCTAAATAGGAAATTCCAGTTATAGTTCATTTGCCTTGAAAAAATATTTTCTTTCCACCATTAGAGTCTGCTTGATTATTTCAGGGCATGAATGTATTAATATTCGAGTCATGTATTTTTGCATAGCCCTTCCAAAATAAATGTTAAGTTGCCATCATCTTCAGTGTCTATCATAGACTATTAAACGTGTTACTTGCTTCTTCATGAAATCACTATACAGCCATGTTTAAGACATACATTGATTGTAAGCTGTAAAATCTGTGTATTGTAAAGATAAAGTACTAATCTTTGCCTAGAGGGTCAGCCTTCTGTGTTATAGAAAATGGTGAGGGCTCTTGGTACAAAAGTGCCTTCTAGCCGTGTTGCTAGCCGGTATTTTCTAAACTAGATTTTAGTTCTCATTGTTTAGATAAGCCAAGAAGTCCTAAGATCCTCCACAAGTGGTGGTTAACATGCAATAGATACATGTCCCTGTTCATTCATTAGACAGGGACCAATGTTTATCTTGCTAGCAAGTAAGTAAACACCACCAATATGATCTACAGCATTATCTGTATCAATCTCCATTTCGGAGAGTAATGGAAGAAATAACCAGACTGCAAATTCAGCAAACTTAGCCTTGATGGAAAAAGTGGAATGAAGAGAAATAAATAAAACAAGCAAAATAGTAAAATCATGTAACAGGTTATAACACACAGAATTACCTAAATTATGGCTTCTCCTTCCTGATGTCCCAACCAGAAACCAAGTTTTAAAAAATTAAAAAGTATTATATCCATTATTTGCCACCATCCAATGGTATTGATATGTTCTCAATGCTTTCTGTATGAGTGTAACTTGGTTAAAAACTGGAAAATGTGAGGCCATTTTAGACCGTCTTTGGTTGAATATTTGATATGTCGATATTTGATATTTCATTTCAATGTTCAGACTGTTCAAACAGTTGTTCTCTATATGCAGTGCACAAAATAAGTACATTGTTTAGAGGCAATTGGTGTTTTTGTTTTCAACTTCCAAAAACATTAGTTTCACCAGAACTCCACTGTCTGTGACTGCTTCCGTTTGAAAAATGGGCAGTTACCAATTCAAGTTGAGAGGGAGCTAGTTATACAGATTGGCAGTGTTAATGTTAATTTGCATGACCAAAATGGGCAGACAGCCGTGCATGCATCAAGGTTATAGGTTTAAACAGAGAATGCAGAAAGAAATGTTTTTAAATACAAAACTTAACTTCAATGTAAATCTCAGATATAAAATGGCTTGCAATGCCTTTGCAAACAACATTTATATATCATCAGCAACACTGTTAAGTATTGGACCTTATAGACATGCCACTTTACTTCAATTTCTAGTATGCCTAATTGTATGCGTGTTATGTATAAAATACATTTCCATTAATGTAATAAAAACATAAGTTCTCTAATCTCTAAAATCTCAAAAAGAACCAATACATAATACAGAAACACCCAAACAACTTTTTTAAAGATAAAATCAGAAATGTCGGTATCACCTTAATGCAGCACAGAAAATTACATCAGGTTATCAGTTAACAAAAACTGTCACAAGGAACAACTAATTGTGTTTCAGCAGATGAATATAAAGAACTCAATATGTACAGGCAAAGATGATGACTTTAGGTGAATGTAAAGTCTATGGCTGCTGTAATTTTTTTATTGCTCAAATATTCAATTATCAAAAGCAACCATAATTAATGTTCACTGACGTGTTGTTTGTCTATTGTTTTCTAAACATATGCAAAACATGTAAACATTAGTTTGATGGACTATTATCCTTTTTTCAAACATGTTATGTTAAGAAATCTTCAGAAGATTTGAGTACTAGTAAGTTACTATACATGCAGGGATTCGTTTATATCCTTTGCTTCACGGATGTTTTCGAAAAACTAAAATGAAGTACAGAAAATAAACCAGAGATAGAAGGGTCTGCAATAAAGTAAAGAATAACTAAGCAACAATGATGAGTTGACAAAATTGGCAAAGAGCATAAAATGCATAAATTAATCCTTGTAAAGGATAAAGTAATTAGAATATCTTTAGTATACATGAAAATAATCGAGTCCAGGGCCCTGGACTGCTGCCTTAAGGCTACAATGTTGTTTCTTCAGTGGAAACTGACTGTTAAATACACATACGCTGTATGCTGTGCAACAAGAACAATATGTTTAATAAAATGAAAGCTGTGTGTTTTGCCTACATGATGCCATGTTTGATCTGCACTGTATGTTTGTGCATGCAAAACACGGCGGCATCTTTACATTGATCTGCTGATTAGAGGTCCTTGAGACAGGTTCAATCTTCTTAAGCACAGATGTACAAAAGATGAGTCAGCTTTGTTTTTCTTTGTGTGTGATGGTAATGAGTTAAAGGGTGTAAAAACCTGTTGCCATGAGCCAAAAATACTGGATGTGAAAGCCAGTGATTTGGGGGAGACAGGGGAAGAGGTTATTTGGTCCCCTGATCTGCGTCTTCGACGCCCAGTACCAACACCACAGGTGTAATGAAGCCAGGTACCAATAGAGTCAGGACTAGAGACACTCAGGGGACTCTCTTCCTGGAAGTGAGAGAGGGGTCAAAACAAAGCACAGTCATGCAATATAACAAGATAAAACATGTTGTCGTAAATACATGAACATGAGAAATCCGTCATTGTAGTTTGCCATGAGCACTTACATTTGCATCAGTTTTCAGCGCATATGTTCAGAGCGTTCAGAAAAAGTGCTACCAGATTTAGAGAAGAAATAAATGGGCTGTATTTTCTACAATGAACACAACGATGGTGTACAAACGTGTTCTGGTATTGTTGAAACACATCTATTTCTTTATCAAGTTCTGGATGTGTTTTGCTTCATACCACTTCCAGTTAATGAAAAATAAAGTTCTAGTCAGTGCAAAAGTCCTTATGACATTGAGGACGAAGACATCGTTTCAGATTTTGTGATTTTACTTATACTGAGCTCTGAGGACATAAAAACTGATGTGTGAGACAAACCATTGCTCCGTTAACTTAACTTTAATTTCTTAGTATTATAATGAATGAAGGTAGCACACTGTGCAATGCCTGAACACTAATTATTTAAATTATTTTGTTAATGTAAAAATGCTTACATAAAACAGCCCTGCTATCTCTCCCTATGCGCTGTTACACATTTGGCTTTGGGTGTAACAGCTCAGAAAACGTCACAATTTGTTTTTTTTCACATTTCTGATTGACATTAATATGGTACAGCATATAATTAGTACATTGCATACAAAAATGTTTTGTAATCTTACTTAAAAATATTTTTCAGAGGATGGATTATCAAGTAACAAATTTGCAACATGAATAGTGGTGAAAACACTTCCTAAGAAAGGATGAAGGCTAGTAAAACCATACACTATATGCAACTATGAATATAAACATTGATTTTCTGCATAGTTGTGTGAGGTAGTGTCCAATTATGGCAATAAGTAACAATGACATGAGCTTTAGATAAAACAGTCAACCAGAAAATGACATAAAAGTCAACTTATACCCTTTTTCCACCAAAATTAGCGCGTTTATGCAGGTTTTTTAAAACGCGGGAAAACCCGCAAGAAATAGGCCAGTGTTTTTCAGGCCTGGTGGTATGCACCGAAAAAAACCTAAACAGACGAGGTGCGCCGGATGCCATATTGGCGCGCTCGGCTTTGGTCAGATGGCGCAGCATGCAATTTATATTTGCGTTCAAATTTTTGTTCGCTCGGCATATTCAAGACTTGAAACAAAGTGACCACAAGGAGAGGATTAATTAACAAGCTGCATTTATTGCATAACCTATGCAACCTATGACCTTTGCAAAACGTTAGCACATCATGAACACAGTATGCATGATTAATTAATGCACTTCATCTTCCTTGGCTTGGAGAAGAATTTCACCATGGTATCATGATATGGAAACTTTGCCACAGGAGGCCCATTTACTGAAAACTTCAATCAGGCCCCCCAAGTGCTCTCCTTTCAGCCTGTTCCTGAGATCTGTTTTCACTTACCAAAAGTGAAAATTTGTCTTTATTTAGTAAACTCTTAAATTTAAGGACGCTATATATAGTGCCATCAAGCAATTCTGAGTTGTGTGAGTTGTAGCATGGTTTCCTGTTCATGGTGGAGAAATCACATTCACTGTTCACACTGCCCACAGGAACGGTGAGCACATTTTCCAGCTTTACACTCCATTACAGTAAGCGGCTTATGGAAGCAAGTTGAAGTGACGGGCGCGATAGATCCATAGGCTAAATCCAACCATAACATTAGACGAGATCCAATGTTAATGTGTTTCATGCTGGTCCCATTAGATCCAACATGAATACATCTCATTAAGCATTAGTTCTCTTGTAATAATTATTTTCTCTTTTCCATGATTACCGTCATGACATTCCTATATGTTAAGCCTCTATATTTTGTTTTATTTGGTTATTATAATGCACATAAAAAACTAAAACCTGCCAGCCGCCTGTGTAAAACATAGCAGCTGTGAATGAGAGGGGAGTTGACTGCTGGAAGTCAAAGACATTGTTTTTTAAGTTTATGTTCTGCTTGTTCATAGGGCTGGCCCCAAATAATCGAATAAACAAAATATCCTTTCTTAGTTTTGTATTCGGATATTAGAACACGATTCAAATACTTCGGTAGTGCTTTGAAATCCAGTGTGAGAATCGGCAACACTGACAGAGACTTGAAACTAACTTGTTGTAATAATAATAACACTAACAATAACAATAATAATAATAAAGCTGCAAGCAGCATTTATCAGGGGCCAAGCCTATTTTTATAGGGTTGATAACAATGGAATAACCTCAGCTTTGGTCTGGTGATACATGCATACAACGAGTTACTTGCTCAAAGTTTTGATTTTCAATCGATCACTGTAGCACCCGCTATTGTCCTATTGCCCTCATCTTGATCCATGTTTCTTTAAGAACACTAAGTTTGATGAAGATTGGCCCAAGATAACCCCACCTTATGGCTCCTTAAATCTGATTGGACCAATATGGGCCTCTGGCAGCCATATTGCTTTGTCAAACAACTTCAAATTCTGTATTCCGCCCAATCCTAGACAGTTGCTTGAAAAATTGCTATTAAACACATTCGGAGAGGATTTGAATTGCTATTTTTATTCTCAATTCTTATCATTTTGGCACTGGTGATTTTACTTTGGCGCTGGCCAAAAATTCCTCTATGCAGGAAAAACCCTGATTTTGCAAACATTACAACTAGCACTGTTGTCATCTATCTTTGTGGAATTCCACCATGATGCCTCCTTCGTCGTTGTTTTGAAATGCACATGTGCAACTCGTAAAAACATGCTGGCATCGATAAAAGGAATTGATAAGCTCAGAGGCATACGATTCCAATTCTGGATAGGACAATTTGGAACAGGTTCTCAACTGGAACCGGTTCTCGATTCCCATCCCTACATGCCTTTCTGATTTTTTTTCTGGTGGGTCACATTCACATTCCTGTCTATTTCCACACCGGCATCTGGAACTTCAACACGTGTGATAGCATTGCGCAGGGAAAAAGGGCGAAAATAAGCATGTCCACCCGGGTGTCATGTTTCCATCACTCCTGATCGGAGTGTCATTTGTCCTAGGAATGAATGCCGATTGTAACCCTTCCCACTAAAGACAAAAGCCAGATGGGTGTTAGAGGGTTTTTTGTCCAGATGTAAAGGGGCTATGGATGCCACCAATTCTGTAATACCATTGCAGCAAACAGAAAACAAAGGTAATTGTTTGGCTTCAAAGAGGATTTGAATGTATTTGGTTAGGTGGACAATTAAGTCAGTTAATTTTCCACGCTTTAATGGTTAATAGTTTTACAGTTACTTTAAAATACACTTAAATAGCAGCTAGCAAGGGACGTTTGTTGTTCTAATACGTCCTTGTTCTAATATACCAGAAATAAGATCCACCGAAGTTATCAGTATCCTTTTAACTATCCTTTGTGCATGTGTCTGTGTCCCAAAGGTTATTCAAAAATCCCAAAGGTTATTCAAAACAAAGTACACTAGAAAGTCCATATGGAATTTGCATCGACTTGTTTTAAATTAAACTGTCATAATATTGTATGATTTAAAGCAAGCCAAAAGTTAAATAAAAAAAGATGGATGATGTGATGATATTGTACTTAGTAGTACCATTGTATACTCAACTACCATTTGCTTTTCATTACTAAATTCAAACTGAAAAGGAATTTTGTCACAATTGCCACTTACTTCCACAGAGCCAATCTTTTTCGACCGGGGCATGGGAGACTTCCTGTGGATGTAGATTGGGTCCGACACCAGTGGTCTAAAGTTCACCAGAGCCCGATCTGGTTCGTCACGCTTGGTGGCACCAGACTCCTCATCGCTATCATTAGCCTGGGCTTTTTTCTTTGTGCCCTCATTCTGGTGAGGAATAAAACATTGAGACATAACATTAGAATTTATTATGAGTGTACATAATCTTGGATCCAGCGGTCCTATGTTATAGCAGAACTTCTGGGGGGAGACGACACAGAGCCTGAGCTAGAAACAAAAACGGCAATGGGCGGAGTTATGCCTCATTTCCTGTTTCATTATGGAGATATTCTACTGAAGAAAAGTCATTTGCGCTAATGGATGAAGCTTTCAGAAGACACTTTAATAATAATTAGGGATGCACCGATACCACTTTTTTACAAACCGATACGATACCGATAGTTTTATTTGTGTACTTGCCGATACCGAGTACCGATACCGATACTTTCTAGATTTGGTCACTATGAAAGAAGTGCAATTAATTTGAAGGCAGTTTTTATTTCCTCCTCTGAAGATTATGTCAAGCCTTTAGAAAATGAACAGAAGGCTATTCCAAGCCAAAAATAAACAGAGCTTTCTGGTTTGAACAAAAAAGCCTTCAAAGACAAA
>JAOPJI010000107.1:4648722-4669260 GCA_027122695.1 Merluccius productus
TGACAGCAAAAGCGCGTTCATGTATTTTGGAGGCGTGGTTTCGAAGGGTGGGCTCAAGTTGTGTATTTTCGAAAATAGAGCTCGCAGGAACCGTTCATCCAAGATCACGGACCCCACCTTTAACTAAACTCAGTAGAAAACATGGTTTGAAGATCTCTGCTGGGGTCCCTTGTTCGGTGGAGGACTGTAGTCTGACTGTGGGAGACGTGGTGGGTCACAGCAGCATTAAATCTGCTGCTCGGATGAACGGCACTGTGGTGATCTTTGTAGATAGTGTTGAAAAAGTGAATTAAATGGTTGAGACCGGCATAGTGGTTAACAATATGTTGGTATCAGTGTTTCCTCTCACCACACCAGCTAAGCAGTTAACAACATCCAATATTCTGCCGTTTATTAGTGATGACGTGTTGGTGAGGGAGCTGTCCAGGTACGGGAAGATCATTTCCCCGATTAAGAAAATGTCGTTGGGCTGTAAATCTCCGCTGCTGAAACACATTGTTTCACACAGACGGCAGGTTCTCATGATCCTCAATAAAAAAGATGAAGAACTTAATCTGGTGTTTAATGTGAGAGTGGATGATTTTGATTATGCTGTGTTTGTGAACTCTGGGTCTTTTAAGTGTTTTGGCTGCAGGAAGGAGTCATTTAGCCCGAGCCTATCCTGAAAAAGCCTCCTCTGCTGATAAGACACAGAGGGAGGAGGCAAAAGGAGAGACAAAGGGACAGAATAGAAACAACAACAAAAGTACCAACAGTGAAAAAGCAGTAGAAGAGTTGTGACTGTGACTGTGTTAAGCAGTGCAGACAGAGCAGCAGAAGACACAGTCAGAGACAGTGATGAAGACCTGATGGTGAAGGAGAAGAATGTGTTTAAAGTTCCTGTTCTCAAAAGAGTAGTGGGCCCAATGAAAGGCAACAGGAGGAGCAGTCAGAGTCCGAGTCTAGCATGGAGGACTGTGCTGACGACAGCCAGCCTCACACAGACTCACAACAGATTAAAAAGTTCCTGCAAACAACAAAAACAGTCAAAGTTGAAGAGTACATTGCAGACCAAGAATTGTTTTTAACCTCTGTCAGATCACAGATGAGAAGCAAAGGAAAGGGAGATTATACTAACAAATAAGTCTACAGATTGAAGAAAATGATCCAGAAACTCAAACAAGAAATATATAATGAGGACTCAAAAACAATGTACGACAGTCTGTCTCCTGTGTGTTTTAGTTTGGTTTTAATTTCTCATATCAGGAATCATGCGTGATTTTAGTTTCCACACTTAATATAAATGGAGCCAGAGATGTGAGGAAGAGAGCGAGTCTGTTTGAACTTGTTAGACAAATGAGCATCAATGTGATGTTGGTTCAGGAAACGCACAGTGACTTTTAAAATGAGACTGACTGGAGGAGGGAATGGGATGGGGAGGTTGTTTTAAGCCATTTAAGCAGAACCAGTGGAGGAGTGGCGCTCCTCTTCTCCAAAAACGTTATGCTAAAGTCTCATGTGATGGAAGAAATAGTGAAGGGCAGACTGATGGTGGTCAGAGCCAAATATGAGCTTTTTACTATTGTTTTTATAAATGTATAGGCTCCAAACATAGGATTTGCCACACTGGTTTTAAGTCAGTGGGGGCCTGAAGAGTTTTTATTTCTCAGAGGAGATTTTAACTGCACAGAGAACAATCAGATGGACAGAAATCACATCGAACCCCATGCTGCTTCAAAACGAGCCATGAAACAGCTGGTGGAAGCTCACAGATTAACTGACATGGAGATAAATGCATGATAAACACAGACAGTACACTTGGGTCCAGAGCAGAGTGAATGTTTTTCTCTATGGCCAGATTAGACAGATTCTATTGTTTTAAGCATTATTTTAGTATTTTTGAAGGGTGCAGTATAGTGCCTGTGGGCTGTAATCCTGTAATGTGTTTATTGCAAATGTTAAACACAAGTCTGCCTATTGGCAATTTAACACTGTTTGTTCTTAGATGCCCATTTTAGAGAGACTGTGGTATTTTTTTGGAACATTTTTAGAACTAGCAAGGAGATTTTACATCGTTGAAGCAGTGGTGGGATTGTGGGAAAGTGGAGATCAAGCAGTTGTGTCAACAGTATGCTTTCAAAGTCTCTTGTGACATCACCACATTTATGACAGATCTGGAGATTGAAATAGTGGAGCTGCAGACGTCTGCAGGCTCCATAGGAAGTCAAGGCTACATTGAAGACCTCAAATCCAAAAAAGCCATACTGGCAGATCTGCTGGGCTCTAAAGTTCAGGGAGCTCTAGTTCGGTGTTGCTTTCAGAGCGCTGCTCTGATGGACACACCGTCACAGTTCTTTTTCAGTCTGGAGAAGAAGAACGGGCAGAGCAGATTCATGCACGCTCTGTGCTCGGACACAGGACAGACTGACTGAAGCCAGTGAAGCCAGCAGAGAGCTGTGGATTTTTATTCTCACCTGTATGACAATGAAGATGAGGGGACTTTTGACTCCTTCTTCAATAGGCTGCCCAGAGTCTTGGAGGAGACAAACAAAGAGGTGGAGGGTCCTCTAACTACAGAGGAAGTGTACATGGCACTGCAGAGTATGCAGGGGGAGGAAGGACCCTGGGACCGATGGACTCCCACCAGAGTTTTATAAAGCTTTCTGGACTGAAATGAGAGAAGATGTTTTAGAAGTCTTCGCTGACAGGTTTTAATGACTCGTCTCGACCTTCAGGACATAAAGAACTGGAGGCCGGTCTCTCTGCTATGTATGGATTATAAGCTGCTGTCTGAAGTCCTGGCTAATAGACTGAAAAAGGTGATGGATCAGGTCATCCATGGAATTCAAACATATTGTGTGCCCAGCAGTTCCATTGTTGACAATGTGTCACTGATTCGAGATCTTTTCGAGATCTTTTCTCTGGTTCTTTGGGTTTTGATGCTGGGCTGGTTTCTTTAGACCAGGAAAAGGCGTTTGACCGGGTTGAGCACCGTTACCTTTGGAATATTTTACCAAGGTTCAGCCTCAGCTCTGGACTCATTGCCAAGATTAAGGTTCTGTATGAGGACATTGAAAGTGTACTAAAAATGAATGGTTGTTTGTGTAAACCTTTTAAAGTAAATAAGACAGGGCTGGTCAATGTTCAATGCTCTTTGCAATTTCTATTAAACCAATGTTGCAAAATGTTCGGTCTTTTATTGATGGTCTGGTTTTACCTGATTTTAGGACACATTTTTATCTTATCTGCATATGCAGATGATATCATTGTTATTGTAAGAAATTAGGAAGAGGTGACGAAATTAGGAAAAATTTTAGAATTCTTTGGTAAAATCTCAGCTACTAAAGTGAACTGGGCAAAGAGCGAGGCTTTAGCAGTTGGGAGGTCTGCAGGTCTCCCTCACTTGCCAGGGGGGTTAAGCTGGAGGAGGGGAGGCTTAAAGTACCTGGGGGTTTATCTAGGAGATTATCAGACGGTAGAGAAGAACTGGGAGGGAGTGGTGGAAAAGGTTGAGGGGAGGTTGGCCAAGTGGAGGTGGTTGTTGCCTCAAATGTCCTACAGAGGAAGGAGTCCTGATCATAAATTATTTGATAGCATCAACTCTCTGGCACAGGTTAAAATGTATGGAGCTCCCTGCTGGTCTACTACACAAAGTGCAGTCCATTATGGTACATTTTGGGGACAACTTGCACTGGGTTCCACAGAGTGTACTTTACCTGATGAAGGAAGAGGGGGGGCAGGGGTTGGTGCACCTGGAGAGCATAGCAGCAGCTTTTAGGTTACAGTTAATCCAGATTGCGCTATAATGTTGGCCTGTTCAACAGCATTGTATGGGAATTGGATGTACCTGGATGACATTCGGCTGATTCCGTCCCACACAGCTGGCATGGCTCGGCTCAGGGTTGACTGGCACACTCCTGACCGATCGACCAGCTCCCGCTGGAATGCCCCTGTTGCCAGGAACCCCAGCGTGGTCAGCACCTGTGTGGGCACAGACAACCCCTGGCTCCTCGCCGTGGTGCGCTCTAGTGCCACTAGTGCACCATCAGTGCACCATTTGCAAGGTCCTCTAACAACGCTAACGCTGCCATCGTTAATACCATGTTCTTCATCACATTGCGCATGCTTTTATATCCACCCATATAATTGCAAACACGGTGGGTGTGTTAATTGTTCATAAGTGTGTCTCTGACGACTAATTGTTTTTGACATTAACAGTTTCCCAGCGTCACCTATAAGTGTCGCCAAAGGAACAATAGCTGTAGAAACGTGCGTACGCCAGCCATGAAGTTGGCGTGGGGCACTGCACATTTCCACGGTCATTTCACGTTTCCAAACATCTGAACATGAGCATGGAAAAGGACGTATGCCACGTTTTTGTGCGTACGCAACCTTCGTACATGAGGCCCCTGGAGACCTTCCTCAGACCTGGGAAGGACAATCGTTGGACAGTTCACTGCAGTCTACTGCCATATGGACCACTTGGCAGGGACTTCTGCCAATGCGGATATTGCAGGACAAGCCAGAAAGGTCAGTTGACTTGTTTAGGGAATTTCTTACATTAGAGTCACTGTGCCTTCATTATCAATTTGATTTTAGAATTTAGTTTGTGTATCTGTTGTGATATTGTGAATGTGGTTGATCTGGGTTTATAATATACTGTAGGTCAAAAAACGATGGAGGATGGCACATTTGTGGCTTTATGTCACTTCCTTGCTGATGTGCTTTTTTGGGATCACCAAGTTTAGTCTCCTACTTCAGAAAAATTCGATTTTCTAAAGTAGGGGAGAGATGCAAATGGATAGGATTGGATAGGATTTCCAACTTAATTCAGTGTTTGGCTTCAGCCATGTCTGCAAAACTGCTAGATATATCTGTCTAAACAGGCCATTTGTGGGCTTGAAAATCAGCTGGTAAACACAGAGGTGATGGCAGCAAGGCCCAAGCCTGGTGGCAGACTGTCACAGCTCCAGGCAGCCCTTAGGCAACACAGGATGCAACAGGATGAACAGGCTGAAATGCCAATCTACAAGTTCCAGGTAACACTAATTTTTGTTTTTTGTTTTTTGTGTTAAACAGAAAACATGTAATATCAAACTCAATCCGTTTCTTTTATGCTGCACACATGGAGAGTCACCCTCATAGGTGAAATTACAAATCTTGCAGAAGATGAGGCTATTAGCAAGAGTGCCCCTAAACATCAGATAGCAATGGAGACAACAATAAAGTCCACTGTTTAACATCTGAAGGCCAGATTCTGTAGCCTTCTATGCAAGTGAAGTTACATCATTGCTAAACCTCTGTCATAAGAATATGATGTTGACGGCTCATACATATTTGTAATCATTTTTTGAGATTTCTTTATTTTTCTAATAGGAGGGTGCTACAGATTCTGCCACAGCAGTCAGATGCTTTAACATCTTTAATCATGACTCCTGGCCAGAGGACCAAGATGAGTTGGTGGACCATGGTGCTGATGATCTCACATTCCTTCTTGGATCACTCCTCCCCCTATTGTTGGTGACTTACCACACCAACAATATTATGTTGCTGGTGACAGTATTACTGTTTTTTTTTTTTTTAATCCTCCCATTCCCTGTGTTAACTTCAGAAATGGTATCAACACTGAGCTGGCAAAAGAAGAGTTTTGGTCATGAAGATGTTAATCTCCGGGATGTTCAAGGACAAGAACTACCTGAGCCTTTGGGAGATGATGATGACTGCTTGGAGTACATGGTTTTTGTGGTTTCTGGTCAATGTTAAAAAATTATAGCTAGTACATCCCAAGTTTGAATGTGTTTTTGTATGTGTTTCTTTCAGAACATCCTGCACCTCGTACACATAATGCTGGTCCTCCCAGTGTCTTCTGCTGTATGTGAAAGGGGGTTCTCTTCACAGAAGAGAATCAAGTATGATGTAAGAGCATCTCTCCATACAGACACAGTAGAGGACCTGATTCAGATCAGTGTTGAGGGGCCTAGTTTGGAGGACTTTGATGCAAGAAAGTGTGGCAAACTGGTTCACCCAAGGGTAAAGGGCCAGAAGGCCACACTACATGTGTTGGCCGTCTGAGGGGCATGGGCCAGCTGAGGGTGGTATTCTGTAAGGACCCAGGAGCAGCGCACACTTTTTTTTTGTTATGAGTTATTTGTTACTTGTTTGTTTAGCACTTTATATATCAGCACTTTTTACTTCTACGTTTTTTTGGTTTATTTTGGTTATTGTGATATCTTGTTTGTGCTGTTAAATAAACATTCATCTGCACCTTTATTCCGGTTTACAATAATTTACATAATGTGTTAAGAAATTACCAATGTGTATGGAACCGACAAAAAAAGGTAACCCTTAATGTATTATTGTGGCAGCAAAAGGTGTGGTGAAAAATTTTGGGGTGCACCTAAATGATGTGCTGGTGCACCTAAATGAAAAAGTTAGTCTGGAGCGCTGCGAGCATAACGTTGCTTCAAATTAAAATTTTGTCTTAAGTTATAACCCCCCTCTCTGTCTAAAAACATTTTTTGTATGTTGCCCAGAAGTAAATTATTTTTTGCTTTGTACATTATCTGTGCATTATCCTTCTTGCATATCCTCATATTAGTTAATTTATTTATGTTTATTTTATATTTATTTTCTGCCTCTGGTTCTGTATTTCATTAATTCTCTATATGGGGTATTCTTTTTTTGTGCAGGCATTTTGTAGTCCCTTTGTGATCCAAGGCCTTGTCATTTTGCTTCATGTTGCATTGTTTTAATGGACAGTTTTTGTCATACGATGCTCTGACTATATTTAGAAATGTTTCATAGACTTTCCAGTTTTGTGTAATTCATTTCTAAATGCATTTACAGATTCTTCCGTTCTCAGTCTCCTGTATTTAATTATATTGTCATCCTTATCCTTCCCATAATCACAGATAGATCACAAAAACTGGCAAATGGTCACTGATGTCATTCATTAGTAGCACACTCACTATATTGTTTTCCATATTATTAGTAAATACATCGTCTATTAGAGTGGCACAGTGTGATGTTATTCTGCTTGGCAAAGGATATAGGCTCATACAATACATTGCATCGATAAACTCATGTTGTGCTTGTTAGGATTTAACAGATCTATATTGTCCCCACAAATGAATGCATCCTTTTGATTTGTTTTGGAAAACATTCCTTCCATACTATCCTTAATATTTCTATGTTGGATCCAGGCGCTCTATATACACAACAGAGGTTGCGGTACACTTTTTCGTTGTCTGTCATTTTGACTGACAGGGTCATAAAAATCCCGTCATAATCTATTTTTACCGGTCACTTAATTTTTTTAAATGATAATAATGACATGTTCAATAGCATTTAATTTTCATTGCAATTGTTTAAGAAAATATTCTCAGGGTCAATATCTTGTTCATATTCAAACAAATGATGTCCAGTGTATTTGGAGATTCCAACCATCACACTTCATTTCTCATTATCATTGCTGGTAATTTCTGTCCACAGTCAAGTTTTTTCATTACCGTGGTGTGTTGCACTCGCTGGCATCACTGGTATCTGTCCAATTCTTTAATCTCTCTGATGTTCAACACTTCAGCCTCCTCTGGTGACCTGTTTAGTTTTATGAATATCTTGCAGTTTGCTGTCCACATTGATTGGATTTTTTTCTGCTTTTTTGGGAAGCATGCCCTTCTGGCGATGTCTGCATTTTTCTTTGTTAGGTTCTCATTCACATAAACGTCAGATCCATTCAGCTTTCTTCCTTGTCTGAGCAGTGCATTATTATGTTTTCTGTTTGTGAAGCATGGCAGGTTTTTTGCTTTGGTTTTTCCGAGGGAGAGGATGACCTGCCCCGATGTCATTGTTGTCCATGGATATGCCTTTGTTGTTGAAGAAAGCAATCACCAGGGAGTCCAATTCAGGAATGGTGGGCTCCCCCCGTCTGTTGCCGTCACCGCCCGGGCATATGACCGTGGCCTGGTCTCCAACCCACTAATGATAATGTCATTCATGCGGGTATAATGCTCCATGTCTGCCACTCCAAGAGGGCAAAACCCTTTTATCCTTCTCAACATGTCTTAAGTTCCTTGATTTCACCCATTATCATTTTCTGCTGCTTTGAGAAAGTTGCAATCTCTTCTGACAAAGTGGAGTGCTTTCTTTATCTCCTCAGATTCCTTGTTCTTTTTGGTGGCATTTTGTGATATGATATACTTCAAAACAATGACAAATGTAACAAAGTCACTTTGTCCTTTGTTCCACTTTGTGAAAACTCCTTGGATACAAGACTCGTGGGGACTTTCTGTAACTATACCCTCATAGCTGATAGAGCTGGATGAAGGATTGCAAACTGTCTTCTGTGAGGTAGAAGCAATTCTGAATCGCAAACCTATCAGAAGAATTTCAGATGAGACAGATGATCTGGAGGCCCTCACACCTAATCACATCCTTTTCTTAAAAAGGAAAGCCAGTTTTACCTCCTGAGATCTATACATCAGAAGGAGATTGAGGTAGGTGCAATATATTGCTGATCTGTTTTGGAAATGGCGGATCTCTGAATACTTAGCTGTGATGCAAGAAGGGCAAAAATCCCAGAGGCTCTTGGATGATGTACAAGGTTTTGGAGGCTAAACCTGACGCTGGAGGCCTAGTGCGTACTGTACGCCTTCAAACAAAACTAGATTCCGACCGATATATCAGCCGATATTAGCCTATCAGAGATATACGAGTACATATCGGTATCACAAATATGTTTTCTGATATGCGCCGATATGAAAAATCTTTCTTTAATTATAAATGTGTCCTCACATAGTTTGTCCAGCAGAGCACACTCTAACATTGTTTATAACACAGGACAATATATCAATTACACAGTAGCAAAATACAGCTGAGGTCAGGTAATGCAACACCCACCTCACTAATGGTTAAACATGTTCTGAACATATTACAAACACTAACAAAAAGTAACATTTATATTTTGGAACATAAAACAGCAAACTTAAGCCAAAGAGAATAGAAGCAGTCCAGCACTAGGCATGATGGGAAATGTGGGCCGTCCCTACAGTGCTCTTAGCACTGTCAGCTGCACATGTACATTAGAGCTTTAAAATCGGGCCTGAAAAGTTGAACCCAACAAGGCCCAAGCCCGACAAAATTCTGTCCAAACCGGACCCGAAACTGCACCTCGATAGCTTTTTAAGCTTTTTTTTTTTTAAATGTTACCATGCACTATTGATACAAATAAGAATTAGATCATGCTTTTAATAGGCCTAATTAACCAATGTTAAACAACGTGTAATAATTTCAATTCATCTGGTTCACAATTCAACAGTGCTCCTCACCCCAGTCAGTTACTGCGGTCATGTCTGCGCTGCGCTGCCATTCACAAGCAGTTGTTTTTTTCATAACTTCTTTTAAATACTTGTTTTAATTAGATATAGAATAATAACCATGGATGTATGAATGAGCTTGTGCTCCCGCTGAAGGCTTGAACTCTGCTGCGCACACAGTGCGGCGCTCAGCTGTTGTAGTTGCTCCGGAGGCGCATCGTTGAAATGTCAATCAATTCAGTCCGTTTCACAGTTAAGAAAGCACGATCTGCCGGATTATATTTACAACTTACGCCTTAACTTTCTTTAGGCCTACTGAGTTTGAGCGGCTGCTCACGCCAACAGCTTGTACACTCAGTAAGTGGATTGATAAAATTAATGAGAAGTGAAAAAAAGAACCGCAATCATCACATCTCTTGAAACTTACAAAGCTAGACAATTTCTAACTGTTTGCCCCCCTTACCTAACAGTTCAACTGGTGCGATGTAGAACACATTCTACATGTGAGCCGACTGCACAAATGCTATTATTTTCAGCCTTTTTTAGTTACTTTTGTTTTTAGTTACTGAATATTGTTTTCAATATTTCAATAATTACGTTATTGGCTAACTTATTTAGTGAGTCGTCATGTTTTGTCTGAAAATTAATGAATAAATACAGCCCGAACCCGACATGAGCCTGTGAAATATGTGAGAAATAAAAGCCGACCCGTCGGGTCCTATCGGGTCTCGTCGGTACGCACCATATTTAAATGGTCAGCAATTACAGTACTGATGTTTATTTATTTTCGCAGTGTTTTAATTGGTTGACAATATAAAATAATATTTAAGAATATATATTCTTTAATTACGTTATTTGTTTAATAAAGCAGAATTCTGAGTACCTTTGCATAGGTATATCAGCGCACAATCAACATAGAAAAAGGTCTATTTTCATTCCATCTTAAAAATTCACCATATCGGTAATCTGTGAACTTTTCACCTCTAAAATCAGTATCGGTCTCAAAAATCCCATATTGGTCGGGCTCTTAACAAAACGCAGTGTACTGGAAAGGTGTGGCACAATGGTCTGTTTGCTCTTGGAGGCAACAGACTAGGATCACTATGAACCAAAATAAACACATGACAAATACCACATACCATTGAGAATAAGAAAATGTATTTACAGTATAGCTACATTGAACTTTTTTTAATTGTGTGTTTGCACTTTGCACAATTAGGGGCCGGATTGTAGGAGCCATTTCATTTGTTTGACCATTTATTATTATGATTATTTTGGATTTTTTGAAGACACTAGGGGCACTAACCTTAATCAGACTAGGCATATACCATATAGGGGGTTAGGTGTTGGTGTCAGGTGATGCACCTGGAAGGGCATATGTTTTTTCTCCAGAGCAAGAGAGCTGACAGGATAAACAATGTTGTATGTTGTTCGTGTTTGACTTGAATAAATCTACCAAAATGTGACTCATGTCTGGACATTGGACTTCATAATTGCCTGAGTACAACCCTGTTTAACCAGTGCATCAGTGGCTTTTTTGAGTTATGTTTATTATGAAGAAACTTAAGTAAAAAAATAGCCACTACAGATGCTTTGAACTGTTAAAGGCAGAGGTGTCCCATTATTGAAAAACAATGCACAACCATGGAACCTTATTGACCAATACCTGTGGTATAAATTGAAATTAAAAAGACACACGATTATGAATATATTAGTAGATACTTTTGGCAGTCTCAATCTTTCGTTATCCACACAAACCCTTACATTTGCATGCAAACAAAACCTGTTGAATCCTGTTGAAATCCCTGTCTACATCCGTAGCATGCAGTTGATACCGTCGACTCCCTACAGATGTACCCTTACAGCCTATGGCTTTAGCCATAGGCTGTAAGTCTGTTACAGTAAGTCTGTTACAGAGATTATATTAAGCATGACCTGAACAAAACAAGACCATCAATATACAGGGCTCGACAGTGCGACCATTTCACTCGCATATGCAAGTAAAAAAAGTCAGCGTCGAGCCTTGATATATCACTTGGAGAAAGTGCCAGACGACAACTTACCTGTCTTGGATACAGTACTGGAAGTCCAGGTCATTAATGACAAACGGGTTTCTTAATTTTTCATAAGCCACTGCCTTGTCCAAAGGAAAGCCTAGAAGGGATCAATTAAGTATTTTATTGTTGTGGCTTTATTAAAGAATGCAGTAGCAACAAAGATGGAAGTGCTTTATGTATGCTTACTGATGATGTATTGCATGTTCAGTTTGTGTTGCCCCTGTGTATTCACTAACAACTTGATTCACTTGAAACAACTAGTTGGACACACAAGCAGAGCAGTACCTTTGGAGTGGAAGGAGATGAGGCAGTCACAGTGGGGCCAGTCGTTGACAGGTTCATTGAGGATGACGTCCTCCTCCAAAGTTACCACGGTGATGTACTTAAACAGACACAAGCGCTCCAAGATCTCCGTCATCGGTTTGGATTTGGATTTCTTTGACATTGCGCAAATGCCAACAACTATCTGTCTCTCTGGTGGCTATAAGACAAAAAAAGTTTGATTCAATTATAATAAATTGTAAACCATCAGGTAAATGTAGGCATAGTGAAACAATGTGCTTACTTACACAAAAAGAGCACACAACAAGTCAAACCTGCAATTACACCCATGGCATTATAATGGAATTAAGTAATATGTTCTGCAGATGGCATTACCTGTATTCCATTAAAATTAAACTAGTTTAAGTACTCCCCAGTAGATGGGGTCATTGGATAATGCATTACAAATGAACAAACCTCAACAAACTATGCTTTGCATAGTCTGTTTCCTTTAACCTCTTCACTACCACTGCCTTTTTTGAGAATTTGATTGACAGTGCTATCATTAGAAATGTGACACCATCTTGTTTGTGGATATTGTAATGGATTTGTATGCTTGCAACTTTTCAATAATAAATCTAAAACATTAAAAACAAAAAAACATGAAACACAAAATACAATTTTAGAGCCCCACCCCACTACACAATCTATCAAAACATAATTGTCAAATTGTACACCTTGGAATAGGAGGCCAAATTGCTCGGTGAAAAATAAACACTAGGATTCAACAAGGAGGAAACCACAAAGGACTGGATCAGGTGAGAAGAGCATAGACTGTGCCTAGTGTTATGTAAGAGCAGCAGAGTGACAAGTCTTGCTATTGGTCAAGTTAATCCTACTCATCCATTTATATCCAGATTGAGAAAATAAAGAGTTACCTTTTTGTATATATAGACTGACTAGTAAATATTCTTTGCTTTGACCATGCACATTAGCTGCCAATAGAAAACACTAGAAGACTAATTAAACAAGCAAATGAAAACTGTTAGCTGGAGCACTAATAAGTTGCCTTATTAGTGATTCATATTATTTTAAGAATTGCGCAGACCGACAGCCAGAGTAATCCCTGTCCTGCTCTCTATGGCAAGCCCCATTCACACTTTCATCTGTTCCATTGTAAACTGAACTAAATGCCTGGTAGTTGGAATTGACCTGTGCTGTAGAGGATTTAACAATTTACACCATTTAATTTACATTTAAAAATGTCTGTCTAGCCACTGACTCTAGTACTATTGAACAATTCAACTGTAGTCAGTGATTGACTGGGCATCTGGCAAGGTGCAAATGGCAAATGTAGGCTACCACTACATATTAATACAACATTACCACACACATACAAAACAATACTGATATTGATGATGATGACGATGACGACAATGATTCTGTTTTTTAACCTTCAAAAGAGCCAAAACAAACTATCCTAAAAAGAATTCTACAAATTTCACAAGCATGGTCTCAGATGTAGGCCCAACAGTGGGTCAGGTCTAAATCCTGGCAATAAAACAGTGGGTTATTCTGAGTTCAGGACGATAATTCTGAGCTATATATTTATTTTGATGTAGTAACTCACTATTGATGTAGTAACTCACTAAGTCACTATGGCCCCCATAGGAGACTGGAATTTGCGATGTATTGCGTAACCGGGTTTCAGGCATTTTTGGCAGGGGAGGATTTGTGTTGTTATTGATGTTTCAAGGATTATCAGATTAACATTAGGGTAGTACTACATCATGGGTAGTCATCATGTAGAAGAATTGCTTACCGAGTCATACATCTCATCTTCATCTTCCTCCACATCTTCGTAGAGACAGTCGTACCCCAGAACCCTCCCAGGGTCTATCAGCTCCTCTCCTTCGGCGTCATCACAGCCCACAAAGAACCGGGGATGTTCCTGGTTGTCAGGGGGTTCACCTCCGGAGGACATGGCCAGCCTACTTATCACTTTCTTTCCAACACCAACTCCCCAATGCACTTCACAAATCCTCACATCGACATGGCCTCTGGTCTCCCTTGCCAGGGCCAAAAGGATCTACCTCAGTCTGCGGCAGGACGTAAAAAGATATACATTGGATTAGAAGGGGCTGAATAACCCGGTTCACTCAGCTCTTCCACTAAATATTATTACGCGATACTTACTAATGGAAACTAATACTAATGGAATTGAGTTAAAGACTGATTTTATAATACCAAACTAAACAATGATAATCCGGAGTTAAATTCGAAACAAACAAAACAAAGAGCATCTTCATTTCTGATTAATCATAGATCGTACATAGTCGATGATAATGTAGAAGAGCTTTGGCTTGCACGACAAAATAACTTAAATACCCTACGGACCCTAGGATCGTGTCAAGTTGACATCTTTGATTATAGCTGCCACTTCCTTCAGAATACCGCACATGGTTAACTTTTAAATTGAAGTAAGAGGGATGAAATACTATAAATAATAATTTAGAATATAACGTTAGTCTGACTTCTTCTTACCTTGGGATTGAATACTGAGTCCAACATATGAGTTTGCTGATTTGATGGTTGATTTGAGACTGGCTATGCTAGCTAACGTTCTTACATAAGTTAAAGAGAGGGTTAAAAACAATCTGACAAGATGCGACCTGATATGGTTATTTCTAAATAGTGATTCATATCCTATAATTGGGTTTAAATAATATAATAGCAATTTCTCCGTGTGTTAAATAGGTATTAAATCCCATGCTGGCACGACATGTCTTCTCTCCTCCACGGATTAATAATTGTTGTGACCAGCTAGGTACAAACAAATTGAACTTCCGGGAGTTTGTTTTTCCATTTTTCAAAGTAATGTGGCCTCATATCAATGTTGCTAATATGTAATCTTCTCTCGCCTTTATCCACACCCAATTTATAAATGTTACATGTCTGTAATGTTAAGTGTGTGTGTTTGTGTGTGTGTGTGAGAGAGAGAGAGAAAAGGTGAATTACTTTGAAAGTAATTACCGGAAGTCAGATAAAAAATAGAAGGCCCGCCCCGTACAGTCGCCGGATGATAAATGTGCCATCCACCGTCCGAAGACAAGAGGCGTGAACGTCGCGTTGTAGCTGCCAGCATACAGGTTTGTTTGTTATCGGTTTTCCCGTTATACAAAGAAAATAACCCATTAACGCTAGTTATTAGACGATCATATGTTTAACAAAGAAAAGCGTATATTGCTACAATACCCAGTATAGGTGTTGCCATCATTTTAAATTGTGTCAAATTTATGTCGCGTCCCCTGAATCCTTTAAATTGAAAAGATAATAGTGTGCTTGTTTACATGTGTCTGGCTACAATAGGGATTAATGACATTTTACGCAAAAACGGGATATATTGTGCACATTTTTCGGCATTGTTAAGTGTTATTCGTTTTTTACATAGCCCTAACTAACATGAATATCCATCGTCATAGTTGGCCTAAAGCCTACAGCAGCCAACAGTGTGCATTGCTGTGATCAATTTTAGCCGGAGCCTTTATTTATTTATTTATTTATTTATTATGTTTGTTGGGTTTGTCGGTGATATTAGCTATAAATGGTGAAAGGTAGGCCTAATAATTACTGGCTAAAATGATCAGGCCCAATAGCCCATTATGTCAGTTAATCAAATTACACAAATCCAATAATCAATAAAACCAATAATAAACTGTTTGATTTTTATTCTCAGATGCAACTAAGGCTATTACGTCATGTATTATTGGTCATGTATTACGTTAGAGGCCTCTAAGCATGCATGTTTTCTTACTTTATCCACAGTCCGGAGGGACTGTAGGCCATTCATTTAGTAGGCTGTTCAGTTTATTTACTCAGTTTTATAAAGTATAGTCTAATTGATTAAATATAAAGCATGTTTTTTGTTTGTTGATGAAAAATACAGGATAGAAAGTAATGCTATCCAAATTGTTGATAACTGATTTTCTTTTAATGTAAAAGTTAAGGATTAAGTCATTTGGTCAGTTTATCAGGAGGTGCAAAATAATAAATTGTAATAACACAATTAAAACATAACAGCGCAAACTCTAAAAGGGTTTTTCATGTAAGAAAATGTCACTCACTGTTTTAACTGTAGTAACTGTTTTAAGTTCTTAACTAGCCTCAGTTAGTTTGTACTACTTGTGTGTCACTTGCAAAAGTTTACCTTAGATACACTCATCCAATGTGCATCAGATTTCAAACATAGAATCGGTACCTTCTACCAGTAGTAATTGCTATAAAAACATCAACAATCAACATCAAGGCAATCATTAGCTAAACGAGCCACACACTCTTATTCAGCAGTATGGTTCTATTCTGGAACCCCTCATCTGCAGACATAATTTTGACCATTAACACTAGCATATTTGTGAAAAACAGCTGACAATCTAACTAAGGTGGAAAATGGTTGCCTTCTGTTGTTTTCTACTGCTGGTGACCCATAAGGAAATCGACATTTCACAGAGTAAATGAATCCAAAAGCACAGCCTGGCCTGGGCTTACGTTGACAAATGCTTAGTTGACATTAAGAGCAGTACAAATAAATTACATTCTTTATAGACTGTCATTACTTTATATTAAATAATGGATGTCTGAGGAATAAAATATTCAGCTAATTATTACTTGGAAGTTATTCATTTTTCTATAAATGTTTAAATTACAATATTTTCAAAACTATTTAAAAAAAACCCAGTTCCTACAATCTTCCAAACTTTACTTCCTCCCTGTCTGCTTTTTTTTTCAGTGAGGTGTTGTCTTTTCATTCAGAAATGGATATCGGTGGAGTATCAAGGAAACCAGTGCCTATTCTCTCTGCTGAAGAGGCCATAGCCACCTTTAAACAGGATGTGGACAGACCCCGCTGTGCCAGCACCCCTTGTTCACCCATCAAAAATACTGTTGCTGGATATGAGATTGTTCACATGGACTCCAACTACCTGGTGGGCTTCACCACAGGTGAAGAGCTGTTGAAAATGGCCCAACAGTGGTCAACCAGCACAGCAGAACAGAGCTCTTTACCAGACGCATCTCCTAGCTTTGTTCCGACCACTGGACCCAAAGCCAATGATTTGGGTATTCACCGGGGATCACGCATCTTAAAAGCCAAAAGCCGATCCTACCAGCCTTACGGCGTACCCGCTGCTAATGGACGGAGTCGGAGGCGCATGCCCAGCTCAGGTGACACCCTGCTCAGGTCTTTGACACACGGGGAGTCTAGAAAGGGCCTCCATGGACCTTTACCCCTCTGTCTAATTAAAGGGAACAGTGCCCAGGCCAAGTCTCTAGACTACCTCAATCTAGATAAAATGAGTATTAAAGAGTCAGCAGACACGGAGGTTCTCCAGTACCAACTTCAACACCTGACACTGCGTGGAGAGTGTTTGTTTTCCAGAAACCAAACATGAAAACACGTCAAAAGGCCTTCTTAGGCACCATCTACCCTTGCTAAGGATTTTGGTGCTTTCAGCTTTGTTTTTCCATGTTCATATGATAGGCAGTTCGTTAACGAGATACTCACCAAGCTTATAATTTTATTGATTTAAAAATTGAAAGGTGGAGCTGGTCATGGATGGCTGGGCATGTGTATTTTAGTAAACCTTATTCACATGCATTGTGAGAAAATGGTTAAAGGTAATATTTAGAAAGGAAGGAAGGTTACAAAAATGTGAAGTACGTCAAAATTAGCAATAACTAGTTATGTATTGATAATATTATGTTTGTACCGTAATTTGATTTATATGTGCAAAAGAAAGCGAGATTATGTTGACAATGTTTCTTTTAACACTGGTAAAAATGGATTATACTGCTGTCAGTTTACAGAAAACTGTATCCTTTCCTCCACTTGATTGCACTTTGTTTGACACATAACATGTATAATCCAAACACAAAATATAACACACTCTTAAGTTTTCAATCAATCTAGCCTTATACCCCAAAACTATTTTTATGCTGTATGCAAGCATTGTGTAAAATCAACTACTCGACTATGTACTTTCTTATGATTTTCCTCCTGTCCATGAAGAAATGTAGGCTTTATATTTACCTGTGACTGTTATTAGACTTGAGGTTATTTAAAACCAATCCTCTTTAGAGGATTTGCCAGGGTGAGGCTTATTGTCTGGTAGTGCCTGAAACTGAAGACAGACCTAATCTCTTCTCTTACTAAAGTGGTGATTGATACTCTATAGTATAGTATATAGAGCTGTAACAGTGTTAGTGTAGGATTTGTTTTAGTTGCTGCCTAAAACTGTGCCTGGGGGTGGTCTATTTACATGATTTCCATAAGTATGTGAAACTGGATATCCAAAAAAGTTAGCAAACTGCATTGTTGTGATTTTTCTTTCAAACATTTTAGAAGGCTGAAGAAAGATGTCCAAGGAGCATTATAATTTGAATAAGCATTATTCTGTTAATGATGGGAAACAAACTAAATTACTACATGTCAAGCCATTACATTTACGAATGAAATGTACCAAAATAACAAATAAACCCAAAAATTATTATATAGTGTTGTTCACTTAATAATTACAGGTTTCTTGTCCTGTGAGATGGACTCAATGGGGCAAAGAGGATTGACTAAAAACAAACTTTCCCGTCATCCTAGTCTAATTTTTTACAGCATTTGGAAGTTTTTTCAGAGCTAGAGAAGGATATCACTCTTACATTGTTGAATCATCAATCATTTTTTCAAAACGTTGTTTTCCTATGCTAATCACATGTAGAAATGATCCTAAAGGAGAATGAAAACATTGAACTGTCTTTACTGAGCATACTTCAGCATGAGCCTATGTAGATTGCTAGTTTTCAGTTTCAGTTCATAAAGGGGAAGCATTTACTCTATGTAAGTCCCCCAACTTCAAGCTAGTTCTTATTTGTTGCTACATTATAATGCATTGGGTTAACCCTTTGTTTCTATTTTCCATTTTCTATGTTACACTGAGTCTGCAATTATATTTGGTACCATCACATTTTTGGCAGACAAGCCATTATGTAAATATTGCAATTTGGGCTCCTCACTAGTTTTTCATGCATATAATTGAAGATATATTAGAGCAAACCAACATGACTCGGATAACTTTGATGTATTTAGTTACTAAGAGAAGGTTTTCTCTTCAGACCCATGAACTATTGGCAAGCAGCCTTATCACCGGTCTAAAAATTAATGCACTGAACAAAACGTTAGTAACTGTCAACTTGGACCGGACTCGGGGGGACTACGTTTAGAAAGCTTCCCCATTGCCATGTCGTTACTAAGATCGTCTCTATGTACCGGAGTAATAAAGTAATGTCTGCATTCTGTAAGAATCACATGTTAACTGATATTAGGCATTAGTCAGACCCATATATTTCTCTGGTCATTTGTTGCTTGTTTACAGAATACTTTGGCTTGGATTTAAAATGGCGTTTTAAGCTTAGCTTTGAGCACTTATTTACACACATCCTATTATGCTATCATAAAATCGTATTTTTAAGTGTAAGTTATAGTTTACATTGTCCTTTTTGTATGATCCATCCATCCATCCTTTTTCTTCCACTTATCCGGGGCTGGGTTGTGGTGGCAGCAGGCTAAGCAATGTATTCCAGACGTCCCTCTCCACAGCAACATTTTTCAGTTCCTCCTGGGGGATCCTGAGGTGTTTCTAGGCCAGATGAGATATGCTTTCGGACCGTTCTTTTGGTCAATACCCATAGTTCATGACCATAGGGGAGGGTTGGAACGTAGATCGACTGGTAAATCGAAAGCTTTGCCTTTTGGTTCAGCTCCCTCTTCCCCACAACGGTCCGGTACAACGCCCACATTACTGCAGATGCCACACCGATCCACCTGTCTGCCTGTACGCTCCATTTTACCCTCACTCGTGAACAAGACCCCAAGATAGTTGAACTACTTTGCTTGAGGCAGCAACTCACTAGCAACCCGGAGGGAGCAATCCACCATTTCCCGGCAGAGAACCATGGCCCCAGACTTGAAGGTGCTGACTCTCATCCCGACCACTTCACACTCAGCTGCAAACAGCCTCAGTGCGTGCTGGAGGCCACAGTCTGTTGAAGCCAACAGAACTACATCATCTGCAAAGAGCAGAAATGCAATTCTGAGGTCCCAAAACCGGACAGTCTCCTCTCCACCGCTGCTCTTTGAGATCCTGTCCGTGAATATCGCAGAATCAGTGACAAGGGGCAACCTTGGCGGAGTCCAACCCCCACTGGAAACTTGTTTGACTTTGTGCCGAGAATACAGACACAGCTCTCACTTTGGTTATAAGGACTGGATGGCTCTTCGCCCCGGTACCCCATACTCCCGCAGTACCCCCCACAGGATTCCCCAAGGGACACTGTTGTAAGCCTTTTCCAAGTCCACAAAACACATGTAGACTGGATCTCCCATGACCCCCCCCCCCCCAGCAACTCTGCAAGGGTAAATACTGGGGAGGTGTAGAGGCAGTGGGGTTTGGGGGATGTTTGTATTTTTATTTTAGGTATGGCAACCCTGTAAAGAGTCCAGGTTTTGTGTAGGTATGGTAACCCTGTTGAGAGTCTAGTTTGTAGAGTTTTTTTTCTGTTTTGCTTGGATGGGGGAGGGAGGGAGTAGGCTGAGGCTGGGGATTTACCCTAGCTTCAATTTAGTGTTGGGGGGTATGTGGAGTGTATGTGGAGTATGTGTTGTTGATAGCTGGTTTACAGCCTCACCTGGGGTCCGTTTCACAAAGCAAGTTTAGTGAAAACCCAGCGTTTATTAACCCTGAAATGAGGGAAACTCTGGGTTTTCCGTTTCACAAAGGAAGGTAACTCAAACCAGAGAAAGAGGGGTAACTCTAGCCTGTTTCACAGAGAGAGGTAACTTACGTTCTCGGTTAGTTACCGTAGTAACAGACTCTATGAATCTA
>JAOPJI010000107.1:4686883-4699847 GCA_027122695.1 Merluccius productus
CGTTAAAAAAATTAGTGCCGTTAAAATAATTTTAAGTTAACTAGTTAATAACGCTTTAACTTTGACAGCCTTAATTAGGACCCATCCTTTTTACACTCTATATATATACGATATTGTCTTGTCCTCTTGTTCTTCCAATTATTCTTTAGCAGGTACTGACCTCAAACCTATGTTAAATGCTAATAAACTAAATATATGCTCTTCTCCAGAGCTAGAAAAATAGATTTTTGTAACATTTTGTCTGGTACACTAATTGAGAGTATAAATTTGGGCATATGGATTGGTGATGAATTAACTTTTAAAGTTTATGTTTTGTATCGGGTAAAAAAGCTGTTGATGAAACTAATTTGTATATAGAAACAGTACAAAATGTTTTCCATGTTAAGTAGGAAGGCTATTCTGCTCTCAGATGTATTACAGGTGATACCTATGGTACACATCATTGTACTCTCTAGAACAGTTGGCTTGCCTTCTCGTGTTCAACATTTGCATATGTTTACATGCAAAGCACTTTTAAACAAACTAACACCTTATATCACATCACTGGAGTGTATAATCAAACCTGCTGTCAGGACTGGTTTACATTACATGCTCATCAGGTCAACAGATTTGGGAAAGACCACATTCAGCTTTTGTACACCTCACTCTTTGGATAATCTACAAAACACTTCAATTAATGAGTTAATGAATTAATACATTCTTAGCGCCAGGTTTTTTAGAAATCAGACGGGAAATCGTATTGTGTTTGATTGTAAATGTTTAAATGTGGTGTAAAATGATGTGTACAATTTTATGTTTTGTTTTCTTACGTGTTCTCGGCACCATTGAAAAGGGTCTCCCCTCATGATCTACACCATTACATTTGATGACCCAATCTACCAAACAAATACTGTCTTAAACACATCATAGGTTAAACTGATTGTGGTGTGAAGGGGGTGTGACTTGGTGTTGGTTGTAAACAAGGGGACGGGCGGCTCAATTGTGGGGACCGATGCAGCTGAGGGTGGTGAGATTAATGAGTCAACGGCTATATATACTCATGTCTGTTCTGCTCTCCCCCACAGTCAGACTGGGTCCAGAGTCAGCAGTGACAGCAGTGCGGTCGGTGTCGCCAGTGTTTTATTATATGTACTGTGACAGTCGCTCCTGCGGCACGCCACCTAAGTGGCTTTTCCTGGGGCCCTCCGACACAGGACACAGGTAGATGTTCGTTATATATGTATGCTTTTATTGGAGATGGCACGATGTTACAAGCCGAGCCGTTGTTACAAGCTGCCATGACAGTGGCTCCTTCCTGATTGTGCATGTTGATAGCTGGTTTATCCTGGGTGCCATGATTGCTCATGCACCACAGGTGTACAGCCCCACCCAGCCCAGAGTCCAATCAGTCTAAATCAGGCCAGGTGAGGCTGTAAACCAGCACTTCAGCTCCGGAAGAAGCTCGCGGATGCACCGTTTTGAGTTTCGTCAGAGGACCCAAAAGCCGGGTGAGGCCGTTGCCCACTATGTAGCAGCATTACTTGAGCTGGCTAGGCTTTGTGATTTTGGGGCTTTAGAGGATGGACTTTTAGTTGACCAGTTAATAGAGAAAATGTCATGTAACCAACTTAGGGAGAGACTTTTACTAGAGCCAGACTCCATGACACTAGCGGGCACTTTAGTAATTGGAAAGCAGTTGGAAAGAGCAAGAGCCTGTGGCGTCATCACTACCATCAGTTCATCACACAGAGACTGCAGAGGCAGCCGACAGGGTGAGTGACAGTTTGGATGTACAGAGAGTGGACAGGGGGCCCAGGGAGAGTGGGGCCAAGAGCTGTAGCAACTGTGGCTCCCCTAAACATGCAACCAGGGATCAGTCATGCCCTGCCCAGGGAAAACGTTGTTGTAACTGCAACAAGTTGCACAATTTTGCACACTGCTGTCGCTCCTCTCCTGCTTGCCATGATACTGTTGCTGTTCCCATAAACACTGTACAAACCTCACAGCCTTTGTTCAAGCTCTGCACATGCCGTGTGGGCACAGCTCTCATCCCGCTCCTCGTGGACACAGGGGCTAAAGTGTCAATCCTTAACAAATGCACATATGACCGTTTCTTCAGTCACGTGCCTCTGGAAGCAGCAGCTAAACCCCTGTTAGGCTACGGCCATTTTCCCATCTCCACTCTGGGTGTGTCCTTGCCTTGGGTTTTACTGTGAGTGATGCTAGGGGCCAGCATGTCCTGCAGGTTGCCGCCTCCATTTGTACACCAGCCTACTGTTGACCTCAGTCAGTCCGTCCTGTTATCCAGCCCCTACGGTGCATTCCCCTGGCTCTCCGTGACGCAGTGGAAGCCGAGCTGCATCGATTATGTCCCACACTAAGGCCATTCTGTCCCTGCCAGACACCATCCCAGCTGTCTTCCTTCCTGGGGATGGCCGCCTACTACCTTAGATTCATGCCACACTACTCTGACTCAACGGCCTCCCTGCGCCGGCTTCTCAGGAAGGAGGTTACGTGGGACTGGACCCCAGCCTGCCACGAAGACGTGTGCATCATCAAACGGCAACTCACGTCCCCACCCACGCTGACCCATTTCAGCCTGACCGCACCCACCATGGTCACCTGCGACGCCTCTGGTGTGGCGCTGGGCACTGTGCTCTCCAAGACTCAAGAGGGGGTGGAACGCCCTGTGGCTTTCGCCTCACAGGCACTTACTCCAGCAGAGCATAAGTATTTGGTAGGGGAGAGGGAGGCCCTGGCCTGCCTGTGGGCGTGCGAACGCTGGCATGTTTACCTATACGGGAGGCCTTTCACCATTCGCACAGACCACCAAGCACTGACGGCACTGCTGGCGACCCAAGGCTCGGGGCACAGGCCCATGAGACTGCTGAGGTGGGCTGACAGGAGTCTGGAGTTTATGCCTGGGCGGGCCAACCTCCTGTCAAGAGCTGTGTCGGTGACTAAGGAGACGGGCGGGGTGACATCAGACACAGAGAGCGACAAAGACTGGGTCCACATCTTGCACGGGCCCCTCAGTTCAGTAGTCACCCTGGCAGAGCTGCAGCAGGCCTCAGCTGCTGATGAGGCCCTCACGACTCTCTGTACCTACGTCCAGGACAGCTGGCCTGCCAAAGTGGATGACAGGCTGCTCCCCTACTACTGTTTCTGCAACAAGCTCTCCTGTTGGGGGATGGTGTGCCTAGCTCACGGCCACCATGCGGTCGTTCCAGAGATTCTCAGGTCCAGAGTACTACACATGGCGCATGAGGGGCACCTGGGGGTGGTCAAGGTGAAGCAGTGCTGCCGTGATACAGTGTGGTAGCCCTACATAGACTCTGATGTTGAGGAGCTGGTACATAACTGTGCCTGCTGCCTTCTGAGTGGGAAAACTGGCCAGCCTGCCACAGCTCCTCTCACCCCGACCCCTTGGCCATCTTCACCCTGGGAACATATTCAGGTCAACCTCTGTGGAGAACTTCACAGGGCATCTGCTCACGCTCGCCATCTGCTGGTTGTGCACGATCTTCATTCGAAGTGGCCAGAGGTTTTTCAACTGAGCTCCATCACTACACACTCCATCGAGTGTGTAGTGATGCATTGAGTTTCTCACGCTACGGTCCATCAAGCACATCAGGACAGTGTATCACCCAGAAAGTAATGGGGGGGTGGAAAGACTGAAAGAAGGAAAGGAAGAAGGAAAAACCTTCAGCGATGCTCTCCAAACTCTCCTGACCATCCGGGCATCCAAGCATTCCACTACAGGAGTGTTACCGGCATTAGTAATGATTGGGCGTGAACTAGAGCAACCACTGGCCTGCCAGCTCCTGCACATGGGAGCCCAGGGCTCCAGAAAGCCAGAGCACATGTGAAAGGTTTGCAGGCTCGGATGAAAGAGAGGTTTGATGCCACGCACAGAGTGCAGACCCCCTCACTTTCTGCAGGGGATTGTGTCAGGATCAAACGCCTCCACCGCCAAAATAAGCTGCAGTCATACTGGTCAGAGCCCCTGCGGGTGACTAAGCAGCTGGGGCCGGCCACTTACAGACTGGAAAATGGGACTCGTTGGCACTCAATCCGCCTGCACAAGGTCACAGTCCCCACAGCACCTGCATCACCTCTGTCCCCGGCAGCGACTCTAGGTTGGCAGCCCAGGCCAAGAGCTAACCAGGTGGGGGGTGAGCCACCAGCACCACCCGACGCAGGTTCACGGCCAGCACGCCCTCAGAGAATGAGGGTCCCCCCCGTCTGGCATGGGGACTATGTGACAGGATGATAGTGACACTGGGGAGTGTGGGCTGAATGTTATGTTTCGGTTTCCAGGGGGGTGGGGGGAAAATGTTATGTCTGAAAAATGTTCAATTTGTGTTATTATAATGTCCTTTTCAACTCTGTTATGTTATGCACTGTAGGTGACAGATTACTGTGCCTTTAAGGCTTACGTGATGTATGGAGGGTCGTGGAGGTAAGGTATGCGGCAGTTCAATAAATGTTCAACAGAGCTACACGGCGTGGTTATTTGAGTCCTACAGAACAGCAAGTTATGGGAGGCAAGTTCCATCATGCAGTGGTGACTTGTGTGTGTGCAATAAAGACATTTGCCATCATCCACGTGTGTTTCTTCTACAAAGAACCTGGTAGTAGCACAGAGTTGGCTACAGTGTAACCTCTATAAACAGATATCTGCATATGAATGTAGAATCTGTAGGCAAAGGGACAAGATTTTGGTGTCGGAAGTGTTCTGGTTGCCGTTTGTAGTCCAATTGTAGTCCAAGTAGTGTTGACCAATCAATTTGAGTGGGCTTTGGTCGCATCCGGGTAAACAGTCCGTGTAGAGAGCAAAAGAGGCAGAACACATTGGCCAAAATGCAATCTCAGAACCCATCGGCTATCGTCTGACGATGTTTTAGTTTTTTATTAGCTATTGTGAAGAAGCTACTTCTGGTCGTAGTTGCTAATCCGACTGTAAACAATGACCGGGGCACGGAAAAGGAAGTCTTGGCCCGGATATCTGCTGGCTACACCGGTTTGCCAGAAATATTGGCCCTTGCCCCAGAGGCTAAATCATCGTCAGACGGTAGCCAGGGTTCAGAGATTGGCTACAGTGGCACCTGAACGGGGACACGTTGAAGAAAGACGCTGGAATTGCCGCTTGCCCAGGCATTCAGAATGATTAACACCACCCAGGAGAATCAGATGCAGGCTCAAAACAGGCAAACCCAGGCCATGTTGGATATGGTGTCTCAGCATGTAGAGGAGAGGGCTCTCCAAAAGATGGGCCCTGGGGACGATATGGAGGCGTTCTTGGAGGTGATTGAGGGAATTGCGGAGGTGTGTTCTCTGGCGAAGCTTTCACGACGGCACACAGGCTGCCAGCAGCAACCTGCACATCATACGTGGACCTCAAGGGCACCCTCCTGGACCACCTGGGACTCGTCAGGGACATCGTCGCCAGTTTCAGAGTTTGCAGCTGGAGGACGGCAGTAGGTCCATCACCTACACACACAAGGTCCTTGACGCCACGGGTCAAATATCCGGTCGTGACCATAGAAATTTGCTTAAGGGAAAAAGCATCAACTGAAGGCTGCAGTTCGCTCCCTCCTCCCACAGATCCCCCCAGTGGGAGTTTTTCCCCTTGAGCAGTCACGATGGCGACACTCTACACTCAGCCTTTGATTACAATTACAATGGTCAGATGGTACACCCTGACGCAGCTATCACATTCCTACGCTTTATAGAAGAAAGTGAGCCTGTTACTCGTCCTAAAAAGCCGTCTGTAAATAGTTGGGCAGGTGGTTCACCACAGCCCGATATCTGGTCATTTAGGCTGCAATATAACATGTAACCGGCTCATTGGCCACTTTTATTGGCCGGGCACTCATGCGGACGTACGTTGGTGGTGTGCGTATTGCCGTGAATGTCAGTTAGTTAATCCTCTGGCCACCCCAAAAGCTCTGTAGCGCCCACTACCTCTAATAGTGGCCTCTAATTGAGAGAATTGGCATGGATCTCATCGGGCCATTAGACCGTAGAACACGGGGATACCGATTTGCATTAATCATTGTAGATTATGCAACCTGGTATCCTGAGGCAGTGCCACTACGCTCCACCTAGGGGTGTATTGGACCTAATTAAAGAAAACTGGGAGGAAGGTCCAAGCGACAGTAAAATTGAGATTCAATACGATATGAACAAAAGTCCATGCACTGGGGCAGATTTCACGGGAGGATTTGCTTCAGGATTTGCCAAGTTGCAGCAGCGGTTTGCTGATGTCATCTCTTCCCTACCGGGACACACATCGCTTATTAGCCACCACATTGAAACGTCCCCAGGCATGATGGTTAGTCTTTTCGGTTCTTTGTTGACAACCGCAAGGTGTTCAATGTTCGATATCAGCGTATCTAATGCCTCGGGTCGACAAACTCCTAGATTGGTTAGGCATTGCTACTGGATTTAACCAAGGGCTACTGGTAGATTATCTTAACTCCAGAGTCTAAGGAAAAATTGCCCTTCTCCACTCCGTACGGGTTGTTCTAGTTCAATATGGTTGGGTTGTTCGGGGCCCCTGCCATGATCCCGCGTCTCATGGACTGGGTGTTGCGTCTGCACGCTGTGTATGCCATGATGATGTCATTACACCTGGCAGCAGCATATTCAGCGAGTGGGGCGGTGCTTGAGTCACTGAGGTGGGCGAGGCTCACGGCCAACCCAAAAAAGTGTGCAGTTGGACGGAGGGAGGTATGGTATTTTGTGTAGAACTTAGGCAGTGAGCAGGTGCACCCGCAGGTGAAAAAGACTGTGACCTTGCCTTCTCTGAACTGACCAGTCCAACGACTGACCTCACCCAAAAGGGTGCTTCAGATCTGGTCCAGTGGACCGAGCAGTGTCAGACAGCATTTAAGACGGTTAAAAAGGCTCTCTGTGGGGAGCTGCTCTTGCATACACCTAACTTTAAGCTTCCTTTTGTCTTGCAGCCCCATGCATCGGACAGGATGGGGGGCATTTGTCCCAGGAGGTAGAGTGCTGTACCTCAGTCGCAAGCTCTCAGAATGAGAGGGGAGGTACAGCATAATAGAGGAGTGTCCGGCCATCAAGTGGGCAGTGGACGCCCTATGTTACTACCTGAGGTGCTCATTCACCCTCTATTCAGACCACGCCCCACTTCAGTGGCTCCTCCACAGAAGGACACCAACAAATGGATCACCCATTATCTTGCTTTGCAGCCATCTTCAAGGTGACCCATAGGCCGAGGGTACAGATGGTGTTTGCTGACTTCCTCTCCCGCCTGTCAGAGCAGGGGGGGGGGGGCTGTGTCCGCCGGACTGCACCCTGGCCTTAGGCGGGTGGTGGGGATATGTGGTTTGAAGGGGCCGTGGCTTGCTGGCGGCCCGATGCGGGGACCGACGCAGCTATGGGGGGTGAGATTATATGAGTCAACCACTATATACATTCATGTTTGTTCTGCTCCCCCTCCCCCATGTCCAGAGTCAGCAGCGACAGCAGTCTGTGACGTCAGTGTTTACGTTGTATTATATATACGTTCTATCCAAAGTGGCATGTTACGTTAGGCAAGTTCTGACACTCAGTAGTGACTTGTGTGTGTGCAATAAAGACATTTGCCATCATCCATGTGTGTTTCTTCTACAAAGAACCCGGTAGTAGCACGTTGGCTACACTGATATTGCATTTCTACTACATAGTAGCCTATCTCTTTCCCCCACACTTATGTATTCACAATTTTTAATCCTTAGAGCCATACATCATCTTTAGAACACAGTCAAAGCCTGTTCCTTATAGTCATACATACCTTCACCATCACAGCATTCCAAAATAGATGGATCTTCCCGTATTATTGTGGTTAAAGTGTTGACATCCCCATTTGCAGCAGCTTGAAAGACAACATTTATATCCACCTCCTCAACAGCATCTAGGTGAGCAATGAGAATCACACATAGAGTATGTAATTCATTAGATAGCTTAGTAGATGTTGCATTATGTAAAAATCATGTTGAATTATAACTCTTGTGAAGGCTATTAGTAGTAGTTGTTGACGACACAATATTGTAGCTACAAAAATTAATTATCAAAAAGAAATTAATATTACATTACACATACATATTTATATAAATTAATTGTGTTTGTGATTTATTGTTTCTGTGAGTAAGTAAATGCAGTTAATGCTAATGTAAAGCTGTTCCATTCAATGAATGAAAATAAGAATGCTATCAACCAGCATATCTGATATGACCTTACCTACCTCTTCTTAGTTCATGCTTCAGCTTAACTTTATAAATATGCCCTTTCTTGTCATAAGGCCCCTGCCATTCAGGTCATATTGCATGTTTTCATTTGTTCAACACTGCTAAACCAAATCAGTGGAGAAAAATAAAAGCAAACAAGGCAACAAAAGACACACCACACAAGAGATGCATACACAGTGTTGCCATGGAAACAGAGGGGAGCTATATCGTTCTGAACCAAGCATCATTACATTCTCTAGATCCTGCCATCTATGTTTCCTTGTTCACATGTAAGCAATATAGGCCCTCCTTACCTTTGTGATGGTCAAACACAGACGAGGCACTGAATTCCATTGCCAAATGGCTTGTAGTAAGAAAGACCAATCTGCCTTGCTCAAAAACGCTTTCTGTCCTTTTCTTGAGAATGGGAAATAGGAAATGTTCCCTTTACTGCAATACCTCATTCTCGTTCATTTTCATGTTAAGGCCTGGATTTTCTTCAATTGTACACAATACACATGCTTGCAATGAAAAAAAGAGCGTAGGGTATTTTGTGATCTAGAAATTCTAGATTGTTGCGATGGAGAGACACTTATGTCCCCTTTTCTCGTTCTCTGACTGAAGAATATAGAATAAAAGAAGGCTCACTATTCAGGCAACCATTTTGAGACGCAGTCGTTTGTGGAAGGTAGGCTGGGGCTTGAAAAAGGATCAAAGCAGAGGCAGCAATAGTGCGCTCCCTACCATTAATATGGCAGAGAGGCAATGGAGAGGAGGGGTCTTATGAGCATGTGCAGAGAGAGAGAGAGAGAGAGAGAGAGAGAGAGAGAGGGAGGGAGGGAGAGAGAGAGAGAGAGAGGGAGGAGGGAGGGAGGAGTCGTAGACTGGATTCATTGCATGTTTGCATGTTTGTGTTAATGAAATATGTCTAAATGATTTGTCCATGTCTATGTAAAGACGTGTGTCTATGTATGAATATAGATGTAAGCATGCAAACATTCTCCCAAAAGATCATTAAATGTTTCCTCTGATTTGATGATTATTTGTATTACTACTATTAGCATTATATAATCAATATATAGAAATGCTTTGTCAAAAATACATATGACAGCATTTTACATTTGATTAAAATAATAGTTAGCAGCCATTCAAGTGGTATCTGTTTATTCTATCCTCCCTAAAGCTTGGGTGTCCACACAATGTGGATTGTGATTGATTGACTGACTGAACTCAGGTCAAGGTATCTGTGTTCAATGGATCTGCACTGACCCACATCGCATCTCCCATCCTATCCCTATACCTCGACCCACCCTCTGAGGTGCAACAATGAGCGGCGCCTGGCACTCTCCACTGCATGGAAATCATTTGCAGTCCAGATGTGTGGTACCTTGATGGTGGAATGAGCGACCTAGCTGTCTACAATCTGCACAATCCCTCCCTATCTTCAAGAAACATCAGAAGACCCACCTCTCCCAGGAACATCTCACAAGCTGCTGACTTGGTAATTTGTGATTATGTTACACTAGTAGTCTAGAACACAATTCGGGTTGTATGTATTGTTCTCGAATAATAATGATAATATTATTATTATTATTATTATTATTGGTATTCATAATAATCATAATAATAATACATTTTAATCAAGGGTTTTCACACTTTTCAAGGTACTCAAAGACACTTTCACAGCAGATAAAATCACATAATAAAAACATCAAATTGGGGCAGGTGAGCATGTCTGACCCAGTGATAAGACACTCTGCAGCCATGGAGTAGCTGGTAGACTTAATCATTGGCCAGGATCAGAGTGTGGCACCCTCTGGTGACTGAGAAATTCATAGTCCAGCCATACCATACACGGAACGGTCTCCGCTGACGATCTGCGCTGACAAAAATGATGCTATCTCAATGCAATGCAATACACATATTTGATGTATCCTGTGCATATTTTTAAAGAAAATGTGCATTAAATAATGCTAATGTACCATAATTACATATGGTACCAGAAACATAGAAAACGGAAACGACACGCAACGATTATGGGAAATGTGACCAACTCCCCTGAATGGCCCTGATGATTCCTGGCGGCCCAGTACGATCAGCATGTGGTCTGTGGAAGTCCTGGATCCCAGAGAAGAGCTGGAACCAATTGCTCCTCTGGACCATAACCATCCCAATCCACCAGGTATGGCATCTTTCGGCCAACCAGGCAAGAATCCAGAAGGTGCCAGCCCCAGCTATGAGACGAGGAGGAGATGGCACAGGAAAAAAAATGGGATCGAGAACCGACCGCTGTGGAACCCCACACTACAGCAGAGGATGAAACACAAGCTCCTTTTATCCAGAATTCCTGCAATATTGCCATAAGGAAGATTCGTCTTTATGCTGGCTTCGCTTTTTTACACAGAACCAAATAAAGCTGGTGTGTGCTTGCCTTTTACATAGTAAACCGCGTTCAAAATCAGAGGCATGACGTGTTTGTGCAAAGTTGCTGTGCATTGTAAACATACATGTTGATGCGTAATGTTACAATGACGGATTCGTGCTAGCAACGTGTTTATGAGATCAGAAATAAGTTGGAGGAGAAATTGAAGAGAAGCAGGGAGCGGAGAAGGCAGAAAGGTGTGCAGACCTTAGACGCCATAGGCAGAGACGTTTGGTTCTTTTTGGTCAATTGTGCTGGTCTCTGAAAGAAGGGCCTATGTTCTGGGCTAATGTCCTCAAAAATGTTGATCAAAATGTCACACCCCTGTCCCGACATGCCAGTTCATTGAAGTCAGAGTGCTATATGAGTCCGCATATTTCCGTATTTCCGGTAAAAACACAAAGCAAGGGAGGGACTTGTCTTGGATATTGATTGGCTTTTACAGTAGCCAATAGCGCTGAATGTGCCGCCAGATTGACAGTAGTTAGCAGCTCAATATGGAAAGCCATGACGACATCCTGCTCTCTGTTGTGGAGGACTTCTTGCCACCACCTTCGCCTATACTTGCCGATTTTGCCAAGTATACTTGGATGAATCAGACAGGGATGAAAATGAGGAAGAAGACGACCATGATGAAGTCGTTGGAGTGAGGCCATATTTGTTTAAGCCGACTGGCAGGGATGCTGGTGACGGAGAGATGCAGGCTCATCCCCTGTGATGGAGCTGAAGCATTTTCATTGGACACAAAAAATGTGTAAACGCCCTGTGCAGGATGAGTCATCAAACATTTTAAACCGCTTTACAGGAAGAGAAATTACGACGAAAATTATGAAGTCGTTGGAGTGAGGCCATATAGGGATTTGCCATACAGGGACAAAGGGATACTGATGTAAAAATACTCAATCAATCATAATCCCTGTTTTGACATATATTTGGCAACAAGAGATAAATGAACAATTAACACAGGGACAAAGGATTAACACTGGGAACATGTATTTTTAATTTCATGGGGCGGAATGGGGGAACAATAATGCCCCCCCATTCTGTGTTTATACCTTATATACAGAAGGTCAGGAGGAATGAAGGTGCAACATTCCCGCCTTGAACAGGTTGTGTAAAAATCAAATGATTAGTTGGAGAGGTATTCAGAGTCAGTTTCCGAATTCTTATTAAATTCTTATTACAGCAGTAGCCCACATGTAACAGGACATATAAATAGGACACACAGCTATCACAGAAGTCCTATAGCTAAAACAGAGATACATTATAATGCGGTCCAGTAAGAATAAAATTACAGAAAAAGTGCATAGTACGAGTTGTGCAAACTGTATGAATAAAAATTAATACGTCTTTAAAAGTACTATTACATCTGGAATTAAATACTTACTTGTGCGTTTTGAATTAGCCCGGGCTGCCTCCAATCAGAGCGAAGAAAAAAGGTTTGTGGAAGGCAACCCAAATGATGGTCCCAAAAACACTGAGTAAACAAAAACCAAAGAGAGAGAGAAGAAAAGACTAACTAATACAACTGAGTGCTGAGCATAAGACATGACTGTAAATAACAACATTGATCGAAGATGTATGGTCCTTGCGGCATTCTGCCCTGTAGTGGGTGCCTGGGACCTGGTAGTGTAGCACCCGAGAGTACCTGAAACGTGAGAGGTTTTTATTCAGTGTTGCAAGTGCCCCTGACCAGTGTACAGGAACAGCTTGTCTATACAGGCAACAGGCATTGTCTAAATGGCAGCAGCCCATTTCCAACTTATTTAGATACATGAAAAATCTATTTGTATTAACCATGTCTGTTTTCTTCCAGAATTGCTGAGTATTGGAAACGCACCAGGCCACACAACTCTATTTACTATTTAGTTTTCTATTTATTTAAGATTTACTTGGCAGGGACAGTACACATCAATCATCATTTTAGATCACACTTTAATGTAAATATGTCAGAGTTATCCAAGAGATCTGTAGTCACTGGGCAGGTCAACAACATAACAATTACAATAAAATTTAAATTAAAAACAGTACATTATGTTAGGAAATATTAAGAGTACAGCAGCATTAAAAATAAACAGTAAATGTGAAGTCATTTGGACACATAGTCATTTGGCCACTTTTATCTACAGCAACTTACATTGAATTTCTGATATGACATTAAGTAGCAGGTAGGGGGAATTATTAGCCTGGGTATACCCATGCTGCCTTGTGCGCTCGAAATTTCGATCTGCCAGTCTGGTGGCTATGACCGGTTCCTCTTGCAAGAATTTGCGAAAATTTGATATCCAATCACAGAACGAGGAGGGACGGAAAGACGATGACGCGT
>JAOPJI010000107.1:4717273-4729257 GCA_027122695.1 Merluccius productus
TGACGTTAGTTAAGGCGGCAGCCCTGTGTTGTTAAGGCGGCCGCCTTAGCAGGAAAGCGCTGTGGGAAACCCTGGTAATGTCACTCACACTAACCCCACTCACCTCATCTTTAGTATCTTTCAAAAGTGTAGAGAATGTTTTTTTAATTATTTTCATACCCTTATATGTGCAGTTTTTATCAAATCGTGTTGAATGCATCTTTAAGTGCCATTGTGTGTTTTTGAAAGGTACATGATTCCATGCCATTCGAAGGCCGCACACTTTGATATCGAGTGGGGGAAAGAGGACGACTCCAGTCTCCTTATAGGAATCTATGAGTATGGCTACGGTAGCTGGGAGATGATCAAGATGGACCCTGACCTTAACCTCACGCATAAGGTGTGGACCCAATAAAAATGTGGTTTCATTTATTCATACCAAAACATGAATGTATGTACATTGTAAAATTCAATACTGCTGGAGTTGTTTGTCTCACACAAATTAAATAAGTCCTTCTTTTAAGTTGTACTTAAAAAAATTACAATAATAACTTGAATAATGTCAGCTTCATCATTCCTTTAAAAGGATCATGCTACTTTCTCTGGTCTAATATTTACTATCTACTCTATTGAAAATTTCAGGTGTGTGGCTTAGCCACTGACAGTCCAAATGGACCACTAGCAGGACTCGCTTTAGATTAGTCTCATTTCAACGTATAACCCATGCATACCAAATTCATCTCTTACAGCTTCTCCCAGACGACCCTGACAAGAAACCACAGGCCAAACAGCTACAAACGAGAGCAGACTACCTCATTAAATTACTCAGCAAAGACCTGGCGAAAAAGGAAGCACAAAGACACGCAGGGACGGTGAGTGGAAGTGAAAAGTTACTTTCACTGACTTGGACCAGTAGACCTCTGATGTGCTGTCTGCATGGCTTTTGCTATTTAGTGTCTGATGAAGTCACATACCACAACATCAGCATGAATTATGCTACATAGATATTCACAGGCCAGAGTTGGCAAGGTGTAAAAAAATAAAAGTGTACTCTATATTAACCTTTTTAAAAAGTCAAGTCAGTTGTGCTGTCACTTGAACTGCATTTTCAGAACACTAGAGGGCAGAAAGTGAATCTTGTGAACAAACTAGCTTTGCTCTGTTTGCTGCTCATCTTGTCTGTTGCACTTTCTATACCTTTTATTTTGTATATATATATATATATATATTGTAGATGCCATTCAGAAAAACTGTTTCCGCTGAGTTCATAAAGTATGGCAAGAAAGTGGGAGTGAAACCATACCATTTGCTGGGGAATGGAAGAACTATGCAGTACTGCCGGACAACAAAGTTAACAGGCGGAGAAGCCAATGGGTAAACGCAATGAATTTGGTTGTATGCAAAGCATCATACCATTGTATTCAATGATATGTATGAGGGGGAGAAAGATTGCCAAAGATAAGCTGAGCTAGAGGGGGTTCTTTTTAATATGAAAGATGAATTATGTGTTATACAGTGATTTCTATATAGCCTAGATGTGGTCTGTCACGTAATAAGGCAAAATTGAGGCAAAAGGCAAAAACGGCAAATCATTTAAAAGTGTGACTTGATTTGGAACAGGACACTGTGCCACTATACTCGCCTTGTTCATTAAAATGATTGTAAGTGCTGAAAAAGCAACGTCCGCTAGTTCAGTAATGATCTGCACCCCAGGAGAGTATACCCAGAAATAAGTGGGAAGGACTGCTTGGCCCACCCATGAGGCAGACGTTCACTTTAGCTCTCATGGATGAATTTGGGAAGATCATGTTTTTTGTATGCATAGGCCAATTCAAGGAAGAAGAAACCAAGAAGCAAGAAGAACAAGGCTCTGAAGGCCAGCAAGGTGATGGAGGTGATCAAGAGTCCATCTTCAGACCCTCCTTCAGATGCCAGATCAGAGCATGAGGCCGAAGAGGAGAAGGTAACGCTGGTCAATACAGGCCATTTCCTGACTCCTAAGGGGATGACTTGGCCTGAACACAACTGCCATTTGGCTTTAATGAGTGGATTAATTATAATCATATAATTATAATCATGATAATCACAAATACAATTTTAAAAAGTCGACTTATGGGCAACCAACAGATATATATATTGCAGAAACAGTATCAATTTAATACAAATTTAAATTCATCAATTGGGTGATATATCCCGTCACCAGGTTATTTGACTCCATCTGGATGCATTTCCTGCCACTGTTGGCTCCAAGCTTTAATTTCCTACATTTAGAACATTTTACAATGTCGATTTTTAATGATGGTATGTTTAAGTTAGAGCTTTTTAAATGTTAATTTTAGTTCTGCTTAAAATTCACACACTAGTGCATTTAAAACGACAATTCAACTTTTTTACTTGTGACAGTGAAAAACTAGTAAGTTGCTTATCTTCACTTGACACTTGCCTGGGGATGTCACTATCCTAACAAAAGATTTCAGCCAGTTACTGAACATTATTTACTTCCAACTCTCATTGGCCGTGTAAGGAAAGGACATTTCCTTTCAATAGCCAATCTTTTGCAGTGCAGAGAATACCCTGTGCTGTTTTTATAGTATCCACATTTTTGTTTTGTTGATTTAGTTGTGGTCCTTTCAGGAGGTAGCAGCAGTGAAGCCGCCTCCCCGTAGGGCCCGGATGGAGAGGGTGATCGTAAAGGAGGAGCCCGAGCAGGACTCACCCTCCTCCCCATCGGAGGAGAGGGAGGTCAGGGAACCGGAGGTCAGGAAGGAGTGCAAGAAGGAAAAGAAGGAGGAAAGCAGAGACGTCAAGGAGAAAAAGGAGCCAAAGGAGAAAAAAGATGTCAAACCGCCGGAGGCGGTGTGTAAGCAAGAGGAGGTCTTGGAAAAGGTACAACGATGATAATGATGCGGATGAAGGTGTTTAAATAATTTATCATTAGCAGAGTTCCCTCGCGTCCTTAAAAACCCCTGTGATAATACAATTATATTTAGACATGATGGACAAGGCTACTGTGTGTGTGTGAGGGCTGGGTGCATGGGTGCATGTCAACAATTGTAAAACATTTTTTATAGGCTTTATTCTTTCTTTATTATTGTCTTTAAACTTTAGCATTTATTATTCTCTACAAACTTTGGCACCTATCCTCACAATATTTTTTCACTTAGAAACTCTATTAAAAATGTTAAATGTGCACCTTGGCTAGGAATCGCGCCCCATTACTTTTCTAATGAAAATATTATATACTTTATAAACTTTTAAAATATTATATTTTATTATGGAAGTCATTTAGTCAATTTCTGTGAAACATCAACTATTTCAAACTTCGGTCAATGTTTAACCTTTATCGAAAATCGTGTTTTTTGTTTTAAACGTGGTAACGTCTTATATGATCGTCAACATAGTAATCTATGCCATTTTGTCACTAAAATAATACCAGATATTACTCCTGTTTTTTCTAAATTACTATGGTTTTGCCAGTCTCTGCCAACCAGTTTGTGAATGTTCCACTCTAGTCCGAACATAAGTGGCATTCTTTTCGTGACATCGAAGTGCCCTTTCGGATACACTTCAACGTCACGACAAAGGGACACTGGCGGCGAGGTGTATGTGTGTGGATGGGTGGAGCTCCGTCTGGGCAGCGGTTGATGTTGAACCTTCTGAGAGAGGGTTAAGCTTCTCAGACACTTGGTATAACATAGTATAACACCACGGTTTGTGGCGCATTTCATATACAACATCGGTCATTATAGCGCTCATACACAACGAAGGTACTAGCTTAAAAAAAAGTATCACAAAGTTGGAGTGGGCCATGGGGATAACACTTTCCCCTCCTTTTTAAACTCTTGGCTCAAAAAGCTTTTTTTTTGTTATCTGTGTGGAATTTGAGCTGAAGCTTACTTTAAACTTTGTTTAAACATTGAGCAAGTCATCACCTTTTTACCGTTTATACTGATCGAAACAGCTTATTGATAACTTGTTGAGATTCAACAAAATACCCACTTCATATATTTTTGTCTCATAGACTTCCATTGAGCCCTGGTAGAGCCTGTGACATCACCATGCTCTTGCCCAAGCTAGCCTTAAAGAAAACGTTTTCAGAAGCCTAAAAACAATTCAATATTTCACCTAGAAACACAATGTAAGCTTAAACTGTTATGGTGGTTCTTGTTTCACTTGTGTTAAAATAATGAGTCGATTTGGAATTATACTTTTTGAGCATCAGCGTTTATGTGTATCGACTCTCTAATTTACAATGGGCCCCAATAAAGACTCTCCCCGTCCTTGACACAACACTCTGGTCATTTACACCATTTTTAAACTTGCATACTTGAAGGGACACAGGTTGGACATCCACATGTTCGTCTACTTCTACTGGGCATGACCATGTCCAATTTATAGAAGTCAGTTTTTGAGAGCGAGGCTATGGTGTGAGGCTAGGTTCTTCATACAATGCATTGCGTGTCTGTTCCCGCACACAATGAGGTGGGCTAGGTTTCTAAAAGTGATCTATTTCACGTCATGCTATCTATACAAGCGATATGGCATATAAAAGCTGAGAATCCACCGTTTCCAATAGCATCAGCCGTATCTTCTATGACCTAAACTCCCCGAACTACCCGTGAAAGAAAAAAAATCAACACACTTTACCTTTTAGTTATAATTTTATAACTAATATTTTCACTTGAGTTCAGCTATTCAACGTTTCTATACGTCTTAAACATATCTTAATGAGGATACATAGTTTAAGCGTATGTTACACTACAGCACTCAATGCATTTTCTGCAGGAAATGCATTTCCTAGTTTATATTTATCCTGGAAAATTAGTCCTTTTTAAGAGTAGGAACACTGATTATTTATTTTTTATTGTCCATACCTTTCTAGCAGAATGACGTGAAGTTGGAGATCCGAGAGAAAGCCAAGAAGCTCTCGGACACGCCGGTTCACATAACAGCAAGTGGGGAGACTGTGCCCATCTCTGAGGAGTCAGAGGAACTGGACCAAAAAACGTTCAGTGTGGTAGGTTTCACATAGTCATGGCAATACATTTGTGTGTTTGTACATTAACCATATGGAGAAAAGATGGATATTGGGATAATTCCAGCCAGATACCTATTATCGGTTTTCCTTTGTCCATGTCCAGTGTAAGGAGAGAATGCGGCCGGTGAAGGCGGCTCTAAAGCAGCTGGACAGACCAGAGAAGGGCCTGTCTGAGCGAGAGCAGCTGGAGCACACGAGACAGTGTCTCATCAAGATCGGAGACCATATCACAGAGTGTCTCAAAGAGTATTCCAATCCTGAACTGGTCAAACAGTGGAGAAAGTGAGTATATACGTAGTTTTTATTAGTGCGCAGTGCACTTGACCGCTGTTACTAAGGAGATCACTGTTGAGAATATGCAACTTGCCCCTGGCTTTGTGAACATGATTAAATTAAACAATTGGAGATTAATTATAAGAGCAACATGCTTTGGGACTGTATTAACTTTAATATAGGTGTACTAAACAAATTCTTATAGGCTTATATCAAGGACATAGTGCATGCTGGCGACTGGCGTGCAATTGATTTCTCGGCAGAAATATTTTTCTCTGCCAGCCCATGCTTTTCACGCCTACAGTGAAAATAGGTTTGAATAGGTTGGTAGGCTATTTAGAATTATTGTGGGGAGCAGTATAGGCCTACCAGAGAGCACTAATCAATGCGAATGTGCTTCTTCAGAAATAAAAAGCATGCCATACATACAAAATAAAATAAACAAATCGCCTCTGGAATAGGAGATCGCTGATTCCTGATGACAATCGTGATCAGAAGATGTATCATTGACTGGCACAACCCTAAGGCGCAGTCAACTCTAAACAGATACTCTCACAGAGCATTTCACTCACTAATCGCTGACAGGTGGCTGTCATTTCTAACAAATTACACTTGAATAATAGCTTTTAAATCTATGTCTAATGTAATAAAAAACAACACTGATGGCAATACCTTTAAACTTTGGCTTTCACAAGGTTACAGTTTCCCTAACACTAGTCCTTAAACCTACAGTATGTAATGTAGTGGTCATGCAACAGTTACAACATGAGTGTTACAACAGCACAAATACCTCAACTGGCAACAATGCCATGTAGCCACACTCAAATGGCAATTATAGTATGATGAATGAAGAGAATTCGTTTTAATTTTTCTTTGAAATTGTTGTGTTCAGAGAGCTGAATAATTGGGTGTTGGTGAACACAACGATAATCAGCAGTTTACAACAACCATATCATAAATTATCTTTATTATTGTAATCCTGGCAAGAACTTGCATAATCATGTTGTTTTCATTAATTTGTTGTGCAAATCGTGGCCAGCCTATTGCCACCTACAAATTTACATCATGTAAAATTGCAGAAGTGGCAGTGACTGGCATTTGTAGTCTGAAAACATGTCGTAATTTTTTAACCAATTCCATTTGTTGCTTCAACAGAAACTTGTGGATATTCGTCTCAAAATTCACTGAATTTGATGCAAGGAAGTTGCATAAACTATACAAACATGCAATCAAGAAAAGGCAAGAAAATGCCCAGGTATGTGGAACATGTTGCATGATATAATACAATACTAAATGTAATATATGCCATTTGATGGACACCAAACGGTTTATCCAAAGGTATAATAATAAATAACGGTATGATAACAAGTGGATATATTTAGTTTAAAACCATGCCATGCTATACGATACAATAATTAACTCAGTTAAACTCTTTTCACACAACCCTCTTTTGTTCCTGATAGGCTGCGGACCAGAACACTAGCACTGGCAATACCTATGGCTTTAAACATTCAGGTACTCAATCATTACTACTATTACTACTATCATACTCCCTTACTACGACAACAACAACATATTGTACAGGACGTGTGCATTGTTCTGTCAATGTCGATGGAGTAATGCTTGGGTGTCCTCGGCCACAGATGTTGAACGGCTGAAGGACGGCACCCAGCAAGACGACAGCAGCCGGGACAGCTACAGCTCAGAGAGGCACCAGCCAGCCAGCAGGTACGAGCGCAGCAGCAGTAGGGAGCGGCACGCCTCCGACTCCCACAGGAAGAGCTCCGTAGGCACCGGGGAGTCCAGGAAGAGGCCCTACTCCTCCTTCAGTAACGGCAAAGACCACAGAGACAGAGACCCCTACAGGCCGGACAGCAGGGACCGGGAATGGGACAGGGACCGGGATAGAGATCGGGACCGAGACAGAGACCGGGACAGAGACCGACAAGACAGGTGAGGGAATACAAGGCAATTGGGTCCAAATGAACATCTATTCGTCTTCGTCGAGTGGAAAAATGTACCAAACAAGCAATTGTTTTAATATGTAATCCCGGATTTGTTTGCTGGTCAAATCTATTTGCCGTTGGTTGATGTTTAGTGTTGAGTTGCCAGAACTACAAACCGATTACCAAAACTGACACATTTGCAAATGTGTGTATCAATCTTAGAATATGAAAGCGGGCAAAGGTGCTATGCTATTGGCATCAATCCTCATACGTTACAATTTTGTATCTTTCTTCGGACCAAAAACATTTATTTTCAATGCCATTGAAGATATGGCAGAGATCATTATAGGCAAAAGGGCTGTCACTCGATAAGTTGATGTGTGGCTCTAAAAGACAGTTAATGCGAGTTTAAAGTGGTTTTAATGAGCCTAACACTGTATTAATTGGAGTAGGGCATATGCCAACATTCTACGTCAAAACACTATAGTAGGCTTACACCCTCCCCATGATTGAGGGTCTGCAATGGTCCGTGTTTGACGTGCCTGGTCAGATCAGTTGTGAAACTTAAGTCTCCCCACACCAGCCCGAGCAAGTGTCGGTGTTTTGTGGCTGTCTGCGTTGCTGCTCGGCCTGTTTCTATTTGAGATGTGCTGCTTTAGACCTCCTGGTGCCAGTCCTGCCTTCGCTAACATTTCATTGGTGTTCAGAAAGCACAGCATGATTTCTCTGGCAGTGCTTGTCAATCAAGCCAACTCATTTTTATTGTAGCCTACAATAGAAGATGTAAGGTTTTATTCATGACACCATTGTTTTGGTGACCCATTTAACCAAGAGCTGCTCTAAGAAACCGATAATACCAGTATTCAAATAAATGTACAAAAATACAATCATATACAATAGTTAACCTATAGACTTATGTTACTTAAACTGTTTACAGAGTTTTTGTAAACAATGCAAGGTGGAAAAGGTACATGCCAGTGTGCATCTGATGTGGGTAAACAAACAGGTCCCATGTTATTTGAAGCAGACGCTTGCTCTCGGCAGGTAGCGGGAGGATGTTGAGATTGTAATTTAATGTACAGCAATATAAAATGTTAGCAGGGCCAGAAATCTGTTGCCTGGGCCCTCATTTATCAAAAGTTCCTATAAGAAGTTCGAAATCCTATCATACACATGAAATTTAGATAGTTCGTAGGCATGAAAATGTTGGGATTAATCAAGCGGTCTTATGCTTGTCGTACACACACCAGTGCGCAATTTCCCTTGATAAATACTGGTCGATCTAAATCCTTATGCTCTTGCCCACTTAGCTCATTACCATACATTTACGCCTATAAATAACCATATATGGTCACAAAACATCCCCTTTAACGCCACAGGAAATGTGTGAATACATATAACAAACTGGAAATAGACAATTAAATTGTTGAATGGATTGGAAGAGTGAACAGGAAAATCCAAAGAATAAATAAAGAAAATAAATGAATCACATAGTGAAATATGAGTTCTTGTGACAGAAGTTTAATCAAAGTAGAGGACACTTCTTGGTACACTTTTACCCTCGCTCTCTTCGAAAACTAATAATGTGGCATGGGAGCGAGTGTGTTTTGCTGTAAATGGAGTGTCCCTCTACCCCACACAGTAGCCTATCAGAGGTTAAGTATTTTGATCTAAAATTAAGTGCTATAAAATAGTGTGAATGCCGAACTGGTGGGACTGAGGCTGACTGAGTCCTCTAGAGATGTGCATCGCCAGCATCTTTTGGGAGTGCATTTCTGTTTACTTAAGTTAATTAATTGTCGGATTGTGATTTTTTTGTCTATCACTCCTATGATGTTTGGGAATGTTGGTTTGGAAGCCCCTCTTCATATCGGTTCAGACCGATATAAGAGACACAACAGACAACAGACTGTTGTGCAGCGGTGTATGGAAACAAATTGAATGTACTGTCTGTGTAAAGCAGGGGTCGCGTTAACCGAATATTTTCTGTCATTGACCGTTTTTTTTAAACGGTGACGGAAAAAGTGAGTGTCGTCCGTCATTTTGACAGATTGCAATTCACACCCTGACCACTTGGTGGCGATGAGTATATTAAATGGCTCTTGTTGAAGAAGAAAAGTAGAAAAGAAGAAACATGTCACGGCAATTGAGTTTTGAAACATTTGAAACAACAAACCCACTTGAAACATTTGATTATGCGCAAGTGGGCACGCGCTCCCAAGTCCATGCGGACCGGAGGAAGGTTGACGCGAAGCCCCACGTCACGCGAATTATCCGCATCGCACCGCCTTGAAAACTCGTCCGCCTGGCGGCGTGTTGACTAGATCAACTAGCTCCCGCGTGTTGACTAGTGGATCAACTAGCTCCCGCCCGCATTGTGGTGATGAATCACCAAACGCCCCACTATATGCGAATTATCCGCGTGATGACAGTGAAGTCCCACTATATGCGAATCGCCTGGCAGCCTATATTCTTACATATTCTTCTGCTTGATGTGTGTATCCACGGTGTGGATTATTTGTTCAGCTTGTTTGGACTGAATACTAATTAAAAATGAATTAAAATGAATTGCTATTGAACATGTCATTATCATTAAAAAAGTGACCGGTGACCGGTAAAAATAGATTATGACAGGATTTTACATAGTTACAAATCACAGTATCATAAAGTCATAGTTAAACTAAATGCAAAAACAAAAAACACAAATATAACAGTCCATGACAGTAGGCTAGTTTACCTTTTGTAGGGGTCGTATGTTGGGCTGTCTCTCCTGGCATAGCTGTGAGTATACAAGTTACACAGACGGTGAGAGAGCAATTATGTATTGGATACATTTAGTAATTTAGCAGACTCCTTTCTCGAAAGCGACTCATTTATTTAGATATGCATGTTATCATTAATGAGCAGGTAGGGGTTAGACATCCTCAGGGCTCAGGGACACCTACAGGTAGACTGTGGACAACAAAACCTTACAGCTGGGAGCCAAACTCCTTAACAGTCTGGACTGGACTAGCCTGCCCCTATGTAACGGTTGCTGGTTCTGATTCTGTGCTAGGATAGCGTTAGGTTTACCTGGGTGGGCTGATCTGTCGGCCCTTCAGTCTCTTCTCCCTGAACTCCCTCCTCTGTCTGCGTGAGCGGCGGCCCTGGTGATTGCCACAGACACAGAGCAGCGTTAGCCAACCAGCGAGACAATGCGGTGCATGCACAGGGGCACGTCAGCAGACACATGCGGATTGAGAGGGAAGGTAGAGAGTGAAAGGGTCTTACCGAGTACATGGCCTTCTCCGCTTCTAGAGCCTTAGCGTGTTTAATGGCCTCCACTTCCTCCTTGTCCTTTCTCAACATCCTGGTAAACAAATAATAGTAGTATAGTATAGTAATATAGTAATAGTATAATACAAACAAACACTGAGCGCTGGTTGCTTTCTCCTTTTCTATCGATTCTTAAAAAGTTGAGATGTTTAAGCAATGAGCAATTTGTATACATCACTTAATATTTATAGAACTGGTCAAATCTCACATATTTGAAGCATTGATCTATACGATTATTAAACATGTTCAATAAACATCTGTCTGAATTTGCTTTTAAAATACTGCTGCTAGAATACAATAATTTACCTGACAAAATCTCCTTCGGCCATGCCGTACGGGGTGGCAATTTTATTCAGATCCAACTCCTGTTCCTGGTTGAGCTCGTCAACATCCACCTCCACATCTATATCCATACACAGTGTATATACCAAGTGTTCAATACTTTCATATTATGCTTATATTCACATTGTTTTGGTGAACATATACATGTAATAAAATCGACAAGAAAGTCTAACAATAAATCAAAATAGCAACCACATATCTCCAGTTTATATTCAACAACCAACAGCAATTAAGGGTTACTTCTAAGGAAAAAGGGTTAATTCCTAACCAATATCAGGAATGCCTTCGTCCTCTTCTGATTCGCTGTTCTCCGAATTTTCCTCCTCCTTATCTGATGTGGGCTCTGGTTCTTCCACAGTGCTGTCCTCGTACGTGTACCCAATGGTGGCCTTCTTCTCCCCCAGCCTGCCAAAAATACATACATCTTATTGAAATGTAGCCAGATATACATACATACGTACATACATATAGGGGTGGGTCAAAAGAATCATATACACTAAATATCGCAATTATATTTTTCACATTATTATATCGATTCACAGGCTGAATCACTATAATAATATAACAATATCACAATTTTCTTGAACATTGATCGTTTTTTTTACAATACGCTTATTAAAAATCAGTTGACCTAAAAATTATTGCAATACATCATATTACGAAAGAATCACACTATATCGCAATATATTGACCAATAGACCAATGAGAACCATGAGGTCATGGCATACAGACAGAGCACTTAGAAATTGGCACTCACTTTTTTTTATCGTCCTCATTTGGTCTGGGCAGGCCACCGTAGAGCTCATCAAGGTAGATCTGGTACAAGCACTGCTCTTCAGAGACTGCAGCGGGACAGCAGGGAGTAAGGTCAACGCGGCACAATGAACAGGCTTGAGAAAAGGTAGCTAGGACAAGCCATTACAGACACGGGAGAACCAAAGCGGCCGCTGGCTACTCGTCTGATGGAAAAGGCTGAAAACGTTGCACTGTAAAGCCACACATATACAATGTCTTTTCTTATTTTTATGGATTTTTGTAGAACTAAAGAGCGACTACTTTAATATATATATATATATATATTGACTCTTGAA
>JAOPJI010000107.1:4749005-4762071 GCA_027122695.1 Merluccius productus
ACAACAACAACAACAACAACAACAACAACAACAACAACAACAACAACAACAACAACAACAACAACAACAACAACAAATAAGCATTTCATCAGAGTGGGACAAATTAGTGCTTTTACTGGCAATTTTATGGCTTGTCCCATTAAGTCAAAATATTCAAAGCAATTCTGTGTTAGATAAACACAGATAAACTAACCGAAAGGCTCCATGTCTCCCTCACGTACTCCCGGATGAGCTTCTCCTTTAGGTCCTCAAACGGCCCCACCTTGGGCTGCATGTTCTTGGGTCGGTTGCAGGGTTTTTTCAGCAGACACACAAGCCCATCCGTTTCTTGGGAGTGGTAGTCAATTACATCCTCCGGGCCTCTGTGACTCTTGCCGCCAATGATGGCGTACGTGTTGTTGTGTTCCTGCTCAATAGTATAGTGGTAGTACTTGTGCATGTAGGACACAGACAGCGCAAAGCCCCCCAAATAGCTTCGACTTTGCCTTAGGATGTAGGAGCCGTTGGACATGCCACCTTGTCGTAGATAGTCCTCCGCTTCCTCTCGGGTGATGTTGCCATAGAAAAATGGCAAAGAATTGACGTTGTCAGCCATTTCGGCAATTGATGTAGTCCTTGAAGAGTCCAAAAAGTAAAGAAGGATATTCGTAGAAATATATATATTTTTTTTTACAATTACACTTAAACAATTCTGTTTAATTTATCTAGTACAGGAGTTTTTTACATGATGTTGTGCACATTCCAAGTGGTCATCTTGGTGCTTTTTCACCATTATAATAAGAATCATAACTAGCAGTTGCTTGGTGAAGAAGCACCAAGATGTTTTTTTCATGCAACATCAGAGCACATGATTGAAACCCTCCTATACCATAAATGGAAAGAAACCGGATACATCTAATACCTCTATTAAATCAACCTGATAACGAGCCTTTAAGAGAATGGTGGCAATATCTATAGAACAGAATATTGATGAGCTATTGATTAGAAAACCCATAATAAGGATCTAAAATCTACTTTCCCTTACAAAACAAATGCTAAATATTTACATGATATTATCCAAATTCTTACTTTACCTTTTAGCTGTTTTCAATGGACTCTTCCAGGCCTTTTTCTTGTAAAAATGCCTTTGACCTATTTAATTGAATACAAATATTAAATGATGGTTTACACTCATATGGAAACAAATCTGTCTCACTAGATTTTGAAATTTAAAAGCCACTGAATTTCTAGCACTGAATTCTTTTTGCATTTAAATGATGTATCTGAATGTTTTGCCACTAAATTCAGCTCTAACTGATTTTCACGTTTATTGTTCACATATGTTCACAAATTCAGAATCAAAAATTCAAGTTTAAAAAAATTCTTATAATATATATTCAAGTTGCTCAAATTTGATAGGTCAGAACCCAAAATGCGAGTTAAAAATTCAGATACAACATCCGGGATACCAAGGATAAGCAATCAATTTTGTCTCAAATTGAACCAACATCCAGCCAATCAAGTTACGCTCCCTCTTGTTGTCCCCGGAAAGTAACATGATTTTTAATGATACAATTGATATCGCCGAAAGTAGGCCTATACAATAATTATCAAGTAAGATTTGATATGACATAATTCAACTATGCTGCATATTACTAACTGAAGTCATGTCATGAAACTCTATAAAATTAGGGAAGCTGTAGGAGGTGCGTGCATCAAATGGTTAATCTAGTGTTGTTAGAGGATGTGGTGGGGGCTGGTCTAGCGTTGTTAGAGGATGTGCTGGGGGCTGCGTAAGAAGAAGTGAGTGTGTTTTCAGACAACGGACCGACTTATTGGCGGTGTCAAAGTCATCTCCACCCTCTTTGGCTACTGGCACGCTACTGGCACGTCTCAGCAAGAGTTAGGAGATATAGCAGGAGTTTCCCAGCCCTCGCTAAGCTGTTTAATGCCTGGCTCCAGTCCTTGCCAGTATCATCACTTTACGCACACAGTACATTCAATTTGTTTCCATACACCGCTGCACAACAGTCTGTTGTCTGTTGTGTCTCTTATATCGGTCTGGACCGATATGAAGAGGGACTTCCAAACCAACATTTCCAAACATCATAGGAGTGATAGACTTTAATCACAATCCGACAATGAATTCAATTAAGTAAACAGAAATGCACTCGCCAATGACGCTTGCGACTAGGGATGCTAATTCTGACTTTTTTCTGACCGATAACTGACACTCGTTAACCGTTAACTGATAAGAATAAATGTGCTTTAAAAAAAAGGACGAATATCTGTGACCCATAAACAATTACAAATGTGTTTTTTTTTATTGGAAAGAGGGCTGACCCAAATGCATACTTTCAAATTTCAAGCTTACGAAAATCGTTACGTTTCCAAAGGTATATTAGAATAGTTAAACACCTAAACCTGTTAAAATCCAGCGGTGTCTGAGTTGTGTCATGTGCCGACTGGCTATGTGAAGCCTGTGTGAGCATGTGCCCCCAGCATTATTAAATAAAACAGATTATTATTTAGGCTTTTATTACAACTAACTAATTATATGAATGCACTTGGTTAGGATTAGCATATAGCAGGCTAACAGGCTAGCGGTTAATTAAAAGTGGTCCCAGTGACAACAAATCTTGACAGCTTTGTTGTTTGAATACAAAACTAATGAAGGATACTTCGATTATTTGAATATTTGGGGCCAGCCCTTTATTTTTACATGTGCAACTTCAACAAAACCGACAACAGAACGTGAGGATTATTTTATAATTCTTATTTTTTAACCGTTTAACTGATAGTGTTAATCGGTCAAAAATGATAGTCGGTTAACTGTTAAACGGTTAATTGTTAACATCTCTACCGGTGACCTACATCTCTAGAGGACTCGGTCAGCCTCAGCCCCGCCAGGTCGGCTAGTGTCGCGCTAATAAGCGAACAATCTTCTATAGCGCTTGATTTTAGAAAAAAACATTTTTGATTCTGAATTTGTGAACATTGAAAAAAAAGTGAAAATGAGTTATTGAAAATTGGAGGAGTAGAATTCAAAGGCAAAAAATGCAGATACATAATTTAAATGTGAAAAAATTCAGTCCTAGAAATTCAATAGCTTTTAAATTTCTAAATCTGGTGAGACAGATTTACTTCCATACACTCATATGTAAAACAAATTCCATTGTAACTGGTAAGGCAATAAAAACACACATATCTGCATTCATTTTAACAGATGAGATGACTTAAATCCACAATGTGTTTCATTGTATTAAAAAACTAATTGAAGAGTGGCAGTTAACCAGCACAATCAAACTAAAGATCAAGTAAAATCATTATGATGAATGTCACTGATCAGAGCAGGACAACTCTGACTTCATTGTTCCAGCTTTGTGTTGGGATGTCTAAGAGTATTGAGAGTAGGCATTTTTATCGCACTTGAATTTTATTGCACTTATATTTACACTTAAAAGTTACTAAACGTTTATATTCTAAACTAAACAAACGTGTTATATTCTTGTTAGTTTCAAAGTATAAGTATACATCATTGTATTCCTAAATTTCCACAATTAATTTAAACCAACATCTTGAGGATAAAGTCAAAATGTCGATAAAGATTATTATTCTGAATCAGAACAGAACACATATAGAGGGAGTGGTGAAATCCTACTTGACAAATGGTTATTGTTATTACCAAAAAGAAGAAGAGAATTTTCAAATATTAATATATGGCTGTAATTGTTTAAGATTACATAACCAGCAATGAGCATGCAGATGAGGATATATTATATTCATGAGAACACTGGTGGCTAAACTTTGATTAAAATGTTGTTAGGACAAACATGCATCTTGCATCATTGGAGTTGTCTTACACCAATATAGGGTCATAAGACCTATTAAGTACCTAACCCTGTTAGTTAAAAAGATCGACACTATCAAAATCCTGAATCTACATGCACCCAAGCTGCTTTCTTAAAAAAACGTCACTTGGGAAACCACATCACGTCTTAACACACAGGTCACATGTTCTTATCACTAGGTGAAAAGAAAACAACAACAAAAACAACATAATCTGGCAATTTTATTTTGCTTCATGAATCAGCAACACACCCAAAACCAACCTTACCAGTAGTGTTAACTACTGGATTCCTTTCACTACCCTAATCCTACTTTAACAATAAGAGGGATTATGATGTTTCTGCATCTACCACAACAGGAAAGGCATCAAATGATTTAACTCAACACTGGCACTGGCAGTAGACACTGGCAACTCTAACCTAAGACCTAAGACCACATTTCAAAATGTAAGTTTCATGAAACTATATTCTTAATAATGCGCAATTACACAATTCCTGCTTATTATGTATTGGACATTGGTCATTTTGTTATGAAAATTACATTTCATAATAACTATATCAAGGAGTAATAGAATGTGTACTTCAAAAGTATTTTACATAATATAATATACCTTAATTGGCACACACACACCTTTGGACCATGCTTTTTTAATATTTCTATACATTTTATAAATGCACATATAAATGCATATTGCATACTATATTCAAGTACAAGCCATATTGCACATTATTAGATCAATATATAAATCAGTTAATTTATTCATCACTATTCTTTATTCTATAAGGTAATAACATAACATTGACATTTTTTGCAGGGAATTTATGTTATCTCAGTTGGCTTTATTAAAATCTATATTAAAGCTAATAAGCGCAATACATATCTTAATTAACGTAGCATCATTTTGTATATTTTCTGAGAGGATATATTAATGTTAATCTTGAACTTGAAGTGTTCAATTGTGCTCAACATAGAAGAAGAGACAAACTAAGATGTAACACAATGTACGAGTACTATTTTGTCTCTTCAAGTTCAACAAGTTATGAACGTAGCTTAAAGTTCAACAAGTTACGAACGTAGCTTAATATTTCAACCATTTTGGACCAAAAGTGAATCATTATTAAATCTGAATAATGAGTGCAGATATGAAACACATATGATGTGGTCAATGCAAACAATTCTTGTTTGAAAAGCTTTCCTAAAAAGTTTCCAAGATACAAACGTTCTAAATTCATGTCATAGTTCATGTCAAAGCTGCCACATAAATTACTTAAATTACTGCTTGGCTTGAATCAAACACACATCTTAATTTGATTGCATAATAATTCATACTCAAATCTACATAAATGTAGACTAAACAGATTTTTTTTAAATACAACATTTTTGCTTCACTTACTATGTCCTTTCTTGTCAATGCAGATTGAGACTTGTCAGACACTGGTACTTCTTTTCTACTGCAGTTTCAGTCCTTCACTGTTGCACTTAACTGTCATCTACCAGAACAGGATGTGAATAGGTCACTTTGTATTCTGTTGCATAACAAATAGCCTTCACTGAAAATATGTATTTAGAAATCATAATTCTTGAAATGTGACAAACAATTCCAGTTTCTGAACAAATACTTCCATTTGCATGTAAAACATGCAAGTTATACAATTAATATAGTGCTGTTGGGTGTTTTTAGGCTTCCTTATTTTAGCTACTTCCTTGAAATGTTGTCTGTACTTCCTCTTTTATCTGCAACAGTGACCACCACAAGTTTGTACTGAGAAAAATATGTGAACCGTGTATTCAGTTAGTTCGATGAACATTTCATTAACATTGTTAATGGGAAAGCAAGTGTTTCTAGTACAATTAATCAAAGTTGATTGATTATATATAGATGTATGATGTTCATATGTATAAATGATTTTATAAGAGAAAGAGCTTTGTTTTATATACAATTTTTTATAAGTAATATCTATGAAAAATAAACACTCTGATTGTTATTAAAATAGTTTTGGGTAAGCATGGCCATTCATTTTATTACATGTTTTATTTGTTTATTACTGCTACTTTTCCATTGATAACCTATTTGTTCAAGTAAATAATGCCATACACTTCCACTAAAACAACAAAAGTGGGAATAGCAGAGTTATATTAACTTGTACATGAATGTTACTGTGCAACATGCTAAATAGAAAATAAAAAAACTGTGAAATTAGCAAAGCTGATTTGATGTGTTACAATGTTCTCTATATAGGAGTGCTAACCCAGTTCCACATTGAAGTACAGTGACAGATAGTAGTTCCCTAAATGCCTTTTCCTTCCCCAACCATAGATAAATGATACATACAATTTTAAGAAATTAAAGTTGAAATAAAAAACACTGAACCCAACTTTTCCACATCCCCCTTGAAGCCGGTGAATGGTGCCAGCAAATATTTGGGATATTCGCAGGAGGCACATTTTTGGATTGGAAAGTAAAACTATCCCTATTCCCAACAGTCAACATCGATGCTTGATTAGTCAAGGCAGAACCCATCTGTATGATTAAGCTGACCATCATAACAGTGAGTCAGCCCAACTCTGCAGTGAAAAAGCACGTCTTGCATTTAGTTCCTCCTGTCCTCCTCAAACAGAATAGTGGCTGCTCTAAGATCACAGCGGGGGCCACTCCTGGTGATGCTCAGGGAGATAGTGTCCTCACCTCACACTAAATTCACAGAATAGAGAACTTCTATTCAAGACTTTAGTGTGTTTACTCTAAGTCAATACTCGAAAAGCACTCTATTCTATTCAAGTATTAACTTCTGCAAAGAACAAATATAAAATGTACTCCCTATGTTCCCCTAAAAAGCTTACTTCAACATGTAAAATTAAAACATGTATTAATACTATTATTACTACTATATTAATAATACTGCTGTCAATTGTCCACTCTGTTTCATGCTATTTCTAAGGCTAACTATGCTCAGCTCTGACCCCTGCTGGACTATCCCAGCATTACAGCAACCTCTCAAGTTGGCACATGACGTCTCTCCATTGTCAGTGAGCATGCAGCATTCTATGCTCCTCAACATTTAATGCTAGATCTTCCATAACCTTCCATTCACTAGTCTTTATGAAAAAAGTTACAAGACCATGCAGCTGCAGAAAGGTCATACACAAATATTTCCTTCAAAGCAGGCCCAAGCGGTGGCCTGACCCAAGGTCTCAAAGCTATTGACCCATCGCAACCACATACATCATCAGCTGACCACCGACTTTGAATATAATTCAGAATCAAGTGCCTATTCTCACACAAGTGGCTCTTTTTGGACAATAGGAAAAGAGACGGACCCCAACTACCACCTACGGGAGGAAGAAGAACAAATGCAGGTGGGGAGGGGTTCCTCCCACAAGAGAGCCATACCAGACTTACCAGAAACACAACAGGAACTAAATGTGATCAATCTATCCAGTCAACCATTATCTGACACTTGCTTGACTGCTTTAAGCAAATGACTGTCCTTTGTTCCTACTACACATTGCCGAGACTTTGATACCACTGTTGATTTTCATACATATTTTCAGACTTTGAGGTTAAAATAATGGCAATGATAGGCCCTCTTCCAACTCTACTGTTGCTGGACAGTTGGATGAAATAAGCCCAGGCCCAAGACTTACTGCTGGACCACGTACTCCTTCTAGAGGTAAAAGCACCTTTATTCCCCCAAATAAAATAAATGCATTAAAAGACTGGTGGACTAGTGGAGAAGGACGTTTCCCTCCTCCTAGGCAAAGGAGGGAATATAAAGTGGCAACAACTTAACCAAAGATCAGAGGATGGAATTTAACTTTAAGAAAAAAAGAAGACAGTAGTTATCCAGAGTGTTGATAACGGTGGAAATATTGTTATCATGGACTGTGCAGGATATGATGGCAAAATTCAGAAACAACTAAGCAATACCACCTTCGATGGAGTTAATAAGATGATTCGGTCTCTATACCAGATAAACAGTTTTTCTTAAATCAGCGCACTAACTACATCCCTAGTACTCACTGCATTGTGGACCTGATCGGGATTGTCCTCACATCTGATTTTTTCTGTTTACTTCTCTATACTGTGGTTTCTTTGAACACAAAATCATCTTCAATCACCAATGCAACCCATACCTATACTTCATGTCCAATTCGAAGAGATACATTGCAGACATTTTCTTTATTTGGAAAGCATCTGAAACCCAATTGAAGGAGTTCCATAACTTTATTAACACTAATAGTCACCATCTGAAATTCACTATTGAATATTCTTATACATCCTTGTTCACAGGGACTCAAACAGACTTGCTTCTAACCTATATCGTAAAAGCACTGACAGAAACTTCATTTTACATGGACAATCAGAGATTAGAAACGGTTCAAAGAACGAAAACAAAAACCGGAAACAAACAACATTTTAGGATGAACGTAATCGAAAACAGAACAAAAACGATTGAATTTGTTCCGGCGTAAAAATGCTATTTTCAATTTTCGATAACCAGTTAATAACGTTATTTATCGTTCCAATTAAGTTTTCTTGAAATGTTATTGTGGATACATTTTCAAAGGAAGTTCTATTGCGGAAGTGATTTAATTGTTGCCTGCGTGGTATTCGCGTGGACCGCCTGTTACCACCAGATAATGAGCCATATCTCCCTAGCCCTTGAAGGTATGGTTAGATTTTATATCTATCATATGACCAATAATTACAGAATCATGAGATATAAGCAGAGGCATATAATCATAAAAGCAACTCCTCATGATCAGAGTGAGTACATTGTTGGTGACATGTGTAGAGTACATAGTGTGAGGTCAGATTATAGCAAAGAACAGACAGGAGGCGACAATCTTACGCTGGAGTCAGACACCACAAGGACGAGGGGGGAAGACGTCAACAGCCAGCCCTTGTTATGACGTTTTCACTGATGTGTATATAACTTCCTGGGTCAGGGATAGTTGGTGTGCAGACTTTGTGAACTGACACACACTTTGTTTTTCTGTCAGGGAAACATAGTTGTACGGTACCACAGATATCTGTAAAACTTTGCACATTCTACTGGTGTTAAGAATAAAACAGATTATTGAGTATAACTTCTTCTATCGCTTCATTAAATAACACGCGTGAGTAAGAGTTTAAAGAGAAACTGCTTTTCACAACACACCCTGTATTCAACTGTGAGGTGGTAAGATTGCATTTAGCCTTCACTTGCACCCACACCCATCCTATTAGTGTTGTATAATAACATTTGTAGCAATAGCATGTTCCAATAGTTTCTTTGCATGAATCCCCATTTTAGATTTTTTTTTGTGGAGAGGGAGTGTGGAGAGGGTGGGAGGGGCTGTCAGGCTACATGCAGGTAGGCCTAAATCTGGTGCGTTACTCATTCAGCCTTGTGCAAAGTTGCAAATAATCAGTTTGTTACTTTCTTTCTGATGCTTATTTATTTGATCCTATTATCGATATAAAAATCAAAAATCAAAATCAAATGATATTTTAAAAATAACGTTATTAACCGTAAATCCTATAAGGCTCTAACCTGTTATTAATTAGAGGAGAAGCCTGGGAACACAGAAAAATAACGTTTCTGCTCAGAATGAACCGAAATGAAAAGCATTTTTAGTTTTTAATCCCTGTGGACAATCCTTCCATCCAATTCCACTCAAGAGGAGTGCCTATATCTCACTTCAGTCGCATCCGCCGCATCCATAGTTCTGACGTAGACTTCCAAGCCCAGACTGCTGACCTGGATAAACACTTTCAAAATAAGCTAGTACAAACATGAATGGGTTGCACAGGCATGTAGCTAATTTGAAAATGTATCACAAGTAGAATGTCTTAACCAGACCAGATCTAGAGCATCTGAGAATAGTGTCAATTGTAAAATCCAGTATTCACCGCTTGGCGGAATCTATCATTCGAAATCACTGGCAATCACATTATAGAATCTGACAATGGCACTTAACAAATGTTTTACCACACAACCTCGTATACCACCCAATCTGAGAAACCTGCAATTTCACATACAAAGCCACTACTTTCAATCACCCAAGAACAGGAAAACCTTTCAACATCAAGGGTGTTATAATATGCAACACCAATAATGTGATGTAATCCAATAATATCCTTGTCTAAAATAATATGTCACCAATCTATATGCTTAAATGCCCATGCGGCCTGGCCTATATCGGAAAAACTACCAGACCACTAAAAACAAGAATTTCTGAGCACAGATCCAACATTCGACACCATGACATTAGAAGCTCAGTGGCAGTGCATTTCACACAAGCCATCGTTTCTTCTCTCAGATACTTGGGCATCAAACTGGTTCACTTGGGCTTCAAACATCGTGGAGGTGATATTAAGTAATTGGTACTCAAAAGAGAAGCGTTTTGGATCTACACCTTGGACATGCTGGCTCCAAAAGGGTTAAATGCGGACTGACTTTTTGGCCATTGGCCATTTCTGTATTGACTCTCTTGTGCAGTGGTATTGCTGTAGTATTGTTTAACCCTAACCCTGACCTTTTTAGATTAACAGATTTGCCTCTAAATAAATAAAATAAATGAGTTATGTCACATTTTCATTTTTTTTGTTTTCCTCTTGTTATTGCATTACATTATGATGGTTCATACCTGATGCTCTAGTCATTAGATATTCAAGATGTTCTGATTATGCTCTAGGCACTGTACAAGGTCTTTGATCTGACAGATAAGTGTATCTTTTTTTAGGTATACTATGGAGCTTTGTATAATTTCTATAAATGTGGATATATGGTGTATTTTCTGGGGACTTTATTGTGCATTTTTACTATGCATCAAATGTTTTGCTACATGCTGAGCACATTTTTCTCCTCTCTATAAATATGGTTTATTTACCTGATGACTCAAGACTCAATTATGGCATAGAATATATTGTACATATCAATTATACTTATACATATTCTGTGTAGTAACAGGACTTACTAATTTATGTATATATTTTTTCTTTTTCTTTTTAGTTTACCATTTTGTAACCACATGACCTGTCAGGTGACCCCTTGAGACGGGTATTTGTAAGGTGTGTCTCTGCATTTGTTTCATATCTGAAGAAGGGCATGCGCCCAAAACGTCACATGGTGATATACAAATAAATGTTCATGGTAGCATTACCTACTGTGTTGACGATTTTTTCAGTTTTTCACATATACTTCTTAGCACTTAGCACCTAGTATTCATTCACCATTAGTGCCACACCAGACGGTTTAATTTCCTGTAGCCCCTCAACGTATTTCCATATTGTAGAAAGTAAGTTCTCATCTTGTGATATCTGTAAATAAAACAAACATCAGGCTTAAGTGGTATCATGCATAATTCTCATTTGTTCCACACAGCACATTGTCAAAAGGAGGGCAATACACAGTTTTGTTGAACACCATTTTAGACTTTTTAAAATTGAGAACAGAAATCTGCTAGAAGCTTTTATAGAAAATGCATCATTCCAGAGCTGCCAGCCAACACATTGTTCTGCCCCCAATTCAGCAGCAGCTTGTAATCCAAATGGACCACAGTGTTGCTACGGTCACAATGCACAAGCAGGACCAACATTTGCTCAAATTGATTGCTTCACCAAACAAGCCTTCAAATATAAAATAAAAACATTCCCAAAAGGTTCTGGGGTGAATGCCTCCATCAATGTCTGGATTCCTCCAAGTAAGTAGCACTAATTGCCTTGGACATCTTGGAGTGGAGAGAGGTTGTATCTTTATTACTGTATGTCGATTTTATGAATGGGTTATTGTGTCTGGGTCTACAATCAGTAAACCCTTCATTATGCTGATAAGATAATAGTTTATATACGTTTGGGGTATGTTTTAAGTATGATGTAGGTCATAACCTGCGACAGCATTTCCAATCCTTCTTCATCTACATCAGGACCAGAAATGAACAATGACTTGGGCCAAGAAATTACAAATGCCCCAGAAAAAAATGTCAGGTTTATTTGCCAAATAAACCTGAATTTTTTTTCTGGGGCAGTGCCTTGCTCTCATGCATTTCTTTGGCATGGATGTAATCATAATTTAAAAAATCATCATAATAATAATAAGCATTATCATAATATTGAGGAATTGGAGGTAAACTGTATTTTAAATTTGAATAGTTTCATAACAGGCAACTCTAAATAATATCAAATCAGAAGCAGCCAGAGAAATGTTGACCAATTGGATGCAGAAAAATTCGGGAAAGAGCGGAGAAGACTCCATGTGCGTGTGTTAATTGGAACCTCTTCAAGTAGGCTAATTCAAGTAAGCAATACATACATGGCTACTTAGTTTGCATAGATTATCTAACCCAAATACTTTTTACGTAATAAGCTGATATTTGTTAAAGTTCTGGGTAATATTTACTAGTAATTTCTATACTTACTCAATAATGACTACGAATAAACATACGTGTATCCTTAAAAATGTGCGTGAAACAAAATCTGGCAATCCACATATTTGGGGAGATGTTGTGTTTCATTGCAAATAGGTGCATGTTCGGATCGACTCGTGTATCAGAAATGAGTTAAGGATCCCTGGCATTTAATCATACTTGCGATGATCTGAAAACCTTCCCTCCTGATTTGTCCTGAAGTCAAAAGTGGCGCATTCGTCCCACTAAAGACGCATCCCACTTTCTATAAAGCTTCATATGTAGGCTTGCCTACTATCTACACCGTGCATTGATCATAGGCATCTTATTTTGGTGCATTATTCGCATCTCTAATAAAATACTAGGTCAATTAAAAGGTTGAGCACATGATATATGTACAACATGTATATTCAATACATGTTGTAATTGGTGAGGATGAATGGATGAATTGAATCCTTAAAATCTACTCACCTTAGCTTTGTCAAGGCTGCAATTAGCCCACTGCTAACCTATCTCTCTTATAGTCTCTTCCAGCAGACTATAACTGAATACATAAACTGTCATCGTATCCATCGTGTACCCAAACACTTGAATTTTCAGCTATTCTGCGTGAAGCTAGGGGAAATAAATTAGCCTACATCTCGTTCACTCTTTTCAAATTAAAAGCCACGGCAAATAATACGAATTCACAGCGTGAAGTCTTATTATTTGTCGTGGAAAATCCAATCCATAAACCAGAATATCCTATCACTTGAATTCTTCCATTTAGTGTGATGCATTTAGTGTGGTGATAACAGTTGATTATTGACAAGTTAAATTCCGTTTTCTAGTTAACATCATCCATTTT
>JAOPJI010000107.1:4762961-4773113 GCA_027122695.1 Merluccius productus
ATTAGGTATATATTATATTTTTATGTTTTATTATAATTGTCATTTTTATTACAAACGTGAAGCAAAATAATGAGTATTGAACTTCTGCTTAAAACATCATCTTCTGACTGTTTCTCATGCTGTGGAGAACCATATGAATAGCATCATTGTGGCTTTGGGTAAAAGCTTTGTATCTGAAAAACCACCCACAAAGCAAAAGAGCAGAGCTGATAGCAGTGACACAGCCTGAAGTGATGCTTCAGGTCCCATTGGGCGACTCCTACAGTCGCCCAATGGGAGGCTCTGGGCGGGCTTATACCTTATACTCCTCCCCCTTCCACCATCTGCCACCGTTGCTTCACCCTGGGCTTAGCGCCGCCAAAGACGATTGTGATTGGTTAAAGAACTACAAACAAGACAGATAATGCGTAGAGCCAGACCTTTCTCCAGCGCTGGCACAGTGCTAAAACGAACTGTGGCGATAGGGCTGGCTATGCGAGACTAGTTACTGCCTGACCTCATCCGCAAACTGCAGATGACATGAACTGCACAGACATGTGTGTATGACATAACATCTAAGCACTTTGCATGTCCTGCAAGCTATTCTAAAAATATTATATATATTATTAAATCTTGACAGAAAATGATTTGATTTAATGAAGCATGATCATGGGAAGACACATGGGAGCACTAACCAAGCATCTTCAGGGAGACAATGGGTGGACATGATTCTTATATGGAAACTTTCACATTGTGGACATTAACAACTAAGGAAACGGTGAGGGGAGTGACCATCGTGGAGAGTAAAGGGAAAGGAAGGCCAAGTTAATTTGCAATACACTATGGGGGGAAGTGGACATGTCTTCAGAATCTACACACTAAAGAAGTGAGGAGATTGGCATGTCCTCAGTATCAGACTTAGTGACTATTATTATTATTATTATTATTATTATTATTATTATTATTATTATTATTATTATACTTGCATTTATGGATTTAATGATTTTGTGTGGGATTAAGGGTGGATGCTGAAGGCACCATACAGATAGGAGGTGCTTGTTCTTTTTGTACAGTTTGAGCAATTGAGCTAGCAGTGATGCAGTGAGCTGGATTCACAATGCTTCATATGTGGCCGCCAAGACACTCACTCACAACAACCAATGTGAAAAGGATCATGTGACATGCCGTGTCATACACAGTATGAGTTCTCTTCCGCAAAGAAATAAGATAGTGTTCCGCAGGGGCAGTGACAGCGATAGTTTAGTATAGGCTGTCACTACAGGACACAAGCAGTCACATTGCCACCATTTTAATCCGGTTTCTTCTATTTTTCTAAAGGGGAATGTTCACACAGGTGTGCGTCGAATAAGTGGTGTTGAATATCAATCCACACTGCTGAGTCAGCTCTTGGTGTTCTAATGTCTATTTTTGTAAAAGGGTTTATTGTATTTCTATTATTGTATTTGTAGATATCCCGATGTATATTGCAGAGAGGCTCAACCTGCTAATGGGCTAACCTTGTAGGTGATACCTAGGCCTAAACCTTAAAGCGACCCAGGTTTGATTCCAACCTGTTGTCATGTCATTCTCTTTCTTTTTCTACCCACTGTCCTGTCCAGTGGGACACAAAGCAGATATAAATGTATTTAAATTACAGATTCGTAGTGTTTTCAGCCAATACAAATAGGCTGCGCATTCAACCAATTGCTTTAGTTTTATTGCAATTTCTGTATTATATGTATATTGCATTTTCTGTATTATATGTATATGTTGTATAAAACATCAATTTAACGCCAGCATTGACTTTCAAGACTTAGAAGAAATGTGTATTCGAGGCATATGGATATTCTAGAAGGGCAGCCTTTGATTGGTAGATTTAGAGAAAGGACTTTGTCGCCCCCTGCAGGTTAAAAGCAAGTGGGCTTCAAAACATAAGGAACATTGTAATATCTCCAGCCAGGAAATTCAGTGAAACAATGAAACAAAGTTGTTCTAAGCATAGGTCTATGAAAATGTTTTACTGAATCATTTCATGATACCAACATAATTGAAACTGTGCTTGCAGGAAAAACATGTATAAAGATCAAGATTTTGCAAGTGTGTATCACAGTTCAAATGCAGGATTGCAGGATGCTAGATGTATTATATAACATGTGTGACACACTTACTTTGATGGTCTGCCATTTGTTTACAATTAGTTCAGACTGCACACAGAATAAGACTTTGCTGCATCATGGTATCACACTGTCCTTAATCTTGCAATATACATGTGACTCCCCAAATTGTGTCCTACTTAATTATAGGTAGCTTATATAAGAACATTTTTGAATATTTGTATGTAGTAACCCAGAATATACATTATTCTAATAGGTTTATATGCGAATGGCGTGAGTTTAGCAAGCTATATACAGACATCACCAGTGGTTCATGAGATTAGATTAGATGTAATAAGCTGCTTTGAGTTGAAAATAGAATCGATAAGAAGTGGAGCAGACTTGGTCAGAGATAATGTGGTCTGGAGAAGCGGCAGCATCTATTGATGATGTCTATCAACACGTTCAGTTAGAATTTTAACAATTGATGCTAATAAGGTAAGCTGCTACTTTTTATCTGCATTCATTTGGTGCATTATTTCAGATTTCTTAAGAAAGGTCAGGACATTAAAACATAAACTCCCTGATTTACTATTTTACGGAGAACACTATTCAATATAATACTAATTGGTGGCAAGGCCCTATATTTAGGTATACCTGTATTAGTTTACTTCTAATGCATTATGTACATGTAGTATTTTAATCAGACTTTTAAACAAGTTGAAAACACTTAATATAATAATTATCATAGTAAGGAAATTATATAATTATAATACCACCTCTTAATGACAAATGTTGACCCAAAAGGCATGATATATTGTCTTTATAAATTGAAGATACCATTAGTCTTTCTCTAAGAATCTATGGCATATATGGCACATATATCGTATATCAATATTAGCAATATTGGTTCTTTTAAAGGTCTTGCAGGTTTTTATTGTTTAACGCAAACTTTAAAGGAATATATTTAGTTTATTGATACTTGCTTGTATTTATCTATGACTTGCAGATTTACAGTCTTTTAGTTTCTCTTGGTATTTAGATATTTCATGGTAAGATTAAGAAAGGTCCAAATTCAAGAATTTTACCTAAAATCTCATCCACCAACCTCCCTCCCTAAAGTAGATACCATGAAGATATTTTTTAGTTGTAGATTGACGCAGCAGTCTTTTCTCTGTTTCGATGTTCATGTTTTAATATTAATTGTAATACATCTTATTTGTTGAGCACCTTTTAAAAACAAGTATTATTAAGTAATTGGACAAAAACTAGATGGATGTGGATCAGAGATTGTAAATGGAGAGATTTGTTAGAAACAGTGATGATAGACCTACATCAGGAAAGTTACTTTATTTAGTGTGAATGTGAATGTGAATAGTTGCTCATGTGATTAGATTGAATACAAGATGATAATAGTAGGTAGAAGAATGATCAATATCATTAGTAATCATTCTCTCTAAATCCAAACAAGACATTTTATTGACTGTGTAAGTGATATAGCCTAACAAAATGGTTTTCACAGATTAGCAGGTTGAGGGGCATATGATTTGTTTTTGGTTAGATGTTTGTATGATTCAAAATGGCCAAAAGGTTCAAATTACATTTGATAAATAAATAAATGACATAAATATACTGTAATAGAATCACATGCTAGATATCAATAATTGATTGCACTTTGTTTTTAAAGGCACTTAAAACATTATTATTATTTTTTTTATCTGAAATTTGAAAAACTAAATAGTCTACATTCTCAGCTCTATTATATTTTTGGACTACCTTCAAATAGTGATAGGCCTACTCCAAAGCCCTGCTTGAGTAATAACAGGGCAGAAAACTGATGAAATGAATTACATTATTTTCTTGGTTTTACAGCAGAGGGAAGCCTTGCTGCGCAGAAGAATAGAATGAGCAGAAGAGGAAGGAGACGGAGCAGCAAGAGGCGGAAGAGCTCGAGCAGCAGTAAACGTGAGCAGCTTTGTAGGATGACCCTTAGGTACAACATGCAGGTTTATCGTGTCGAGAGGTTGTTCAAGTTCAATCAATGCATTGCTTAAGCTATCTACCCCAATGTTTGATGACGTTCTATGTTATACATGGTAATAGGTTATGGTTGTGTGAAAAAAATAAATGCACATTTCTCAAATAGAGTTAGATATAAATAATGATGCAACATAATGTTATCTTTTTATGTTTTATGTTTTGCAGAGAGCACTAAAAGAAACTGTGTCCTTAAAAAGGATAAAGATAACTTCAATAAATCAGGTGTAAACTTTTTTCAAAAGGACAATGTTTTGTCAGTGTCGGGTGAAGAGGACAAACAGGATGGCATACCAAGCACTGAGAAAAGAATCAAACTAGATCACCAGCAGAATTTCTGTGAAAACATTGGGAAAAAGATCAAAGACCCAGAAGAGAAACGGTTGAAGATTGTAACATCGGTTGCTGTTGATAACCTCAAACACTCATCTCCCAAAATCATATTTCAGCAAACACAAGAGCCAATATTTGACGATGCACAATCTTCAACGTTTGCGATAACCAATGTCATTAAATTCAATTGCATTGGCTCAAGCATAGAGAATCATAATCATAGTGGAGACAATCCAAATATAAAACAGGACACCATAAATTACAACTTCAGCTTTGGCAATGCACATTCTCAAGATGCAACATTTGTTATTCCAGCTAGATGGGAAAATCCCACCTGTTGCCAAGATTATTTTTGTAACACCAACATTACATTAGCAAGTCTGTCACCACCAACCTCATATTTCTCCCCCCAAGGAACAACTATGTCTAATCACACAGACTTTAGTAGTGACCAGTCGTGGGATATACCCCCACCTAATGAGTTTGCAGACATGATCCAAGATAACTCCTTAGAGGAGCTAACAGAAGACCTTGCTTCTTTTAATATTGATAGGCCTACGGATAGTTCCTCTTGTGAACAGCAAAGTAATTTTCACTGCACACATGAAATGGAAATGTATGACCAAATATCTGGTTGTCTGGAATACCTAGATGAAGGAGAAGACACTCATATGGCATCACATTTTTTTGATCAGCTCTCAGAATCGGACAACTTTGAACCGTCATTCATGAGACTTTCATTACCGATAAGCAGGTCAAGCTTTACTATGGATTTCATTAACAAACATGAGCAGATTGCCTGCTTTCGAAACAATAGTGTTTCAACCTTTCAACACACACGTCCCATCACAAGAAAGCGACGGCAGACTTATCCAGGAACATCGGAGTCGGCATTGTGTACGATGCAAGAGGATCTTCTGCCTTTTAGGGAATTCTTTTCCTCAGGGACGATCTCTTCTTTAACAATGCAATCTCTTACGCTTCAAGCTGAAAAATTGGCTACATTTTGTCAGGGAGATGGTAGTCTTTCTCTCTTTGGAACAGATGTAAAACAAAACTCAATATATGATGGTTGTTTTGAAGCAATCTCAGGAAACGCAAACTACCAGACAGACGGGCAACACAATTTTAACCAACTTTGCACTGAAACGTTGGAGAAAACAGCTGAGGTGGCCTTTGGGAACATCGAAAGTCAACAACAAGCTAAGAACCCCAGTCAGACATCAGATGTCGGTGAGTGTCTTTACAATCCAAGATATCTGAAAATAAGGGATCCTGGAGAACCAGCGGAACAGAGTGGTGTAGCAGAGAGTCATTTTGAAGAAGAGCTGCTAGAGCTAGGATGTCCCAGTGCAGGACTTGTTACTGGTAAACACACTCAAAGAGCTTTAATTATACAGGTGATCCCCCCATCGCCCTGTGGGTCCGACGACACACGAAAAGAAGGTTCACCCAAATGTGTACGAAACAGACTTTCAAGCAGCAAAGTCAAGCGAAAGCAAGCAAGTCAAGATAGTGCCATTTCTGCGCTGCCTAACTCGGCCTTGACCGTTACATTTGGATCTGACAGGAGAACCCTGCATATAAAGGATAACCTAGACCTAACTTCCAAAGTAACAGATGTTTCAGAGAGAGGTGACCTCGGTTCACCAGAGATGAAGGAAATCAAAAAGGAAGTTCAAAGAATGTCCCTTGCAGTCGGTCACAGCTTCTCCAGGCCTGCTCTATCACACTGTATTGATGAAACAATACAATCTTGTTCCGACAGAGAACAAGTAGGCATTGAGGATCCAGAATGTTCTGTAAATACCACACTGAGTCATGCAAATGATTCAAGGATGGATCAAGAACCAGAAGGAAGAAGAAAGCAGGTCTGCAAAACTGAAAAATTGGAAAAACACAATGTGGTCAAAGGTAAGTGGGTCAAACATTTTTTGTTAGTTTGTTTAGCACCACATGATATTAATTGCATGATATATTATGCAGCTTCTTTGGAGCCAAAGGAGCTTCTGAAACCAACCATCCATCAAGACTCTGACAGCAGTGGTTCTGACCACTGGGCTGTGCGGCGTAAACTCTTCAAGGAAAACAGGCCGTGGAGCTCTGCAGGAGGCGGTTCTATAACTAGTGACATCACAGAGGATTCAGGTACATCCATATTGATGTCACACAATTATCTTATTGTTTACCCTAACCCCAATTGTAATGTTTGTTATTTTCTAATTCTTTACCAATAGGATAGTTATACCAAGGGCTACTTGGAATGATAAAGATATTGGAATTATTACCAGACCATGTAAGGACTTGACATGTAGCAAGCACAACTATCAAAGAACGGCACATTTAATCATTAAATACGGACCTGAGCTTTTTCTATGTTTAAAAAAAAAGATTAATTACACTATCCTTGCATTATGAGAAAAGATTAAAATATTCAAATTGTACCTCAAGCTAAAGTATACTTGTTCATATATCCTATGTAAGACCGGTAAATAGTTGTATATTATTTACTTATTGAATGTTTCCCTTTCTTCTAGTATCTGATGACACACACTCCATGGACATGACTGTGCGAGACATTGAGGAAAGAGGTTTTTATACGGCGACATTTCACTATACTGCCTGGACTTACCGTGGAGATGATTCCACCTCAGGTCTCACGTCAGGCACTAGTGCTACTAGTCTAGGTACTAAACCTCGGCCTCTCTCAAGTAAGTTTTCTGCAAGTTTCTAATGTACATATTGATTTAGCTGGTTAACATTATGAATTTTCAATTTAGCCAGATGTAATTTGAAGTGTTTTCATTAGTGTGTCTGTTATTTTGTAGTAGGCCTATCTGGCTTAGATATTCCAGTATAATTATTGTAGCCCATTCCATTCCAAGTTACATGATCTTTTTGTTTGTTGGCAATGTTTGCTTTCTCTTAATTAAGTATTATAACAAATAATTAAATGTATCATTGGTCAAAAGATTTACAAATTTAATTCGACCCATTCCATTTTACACATCATTTAGTTCATAAAATCTGTTGTATATTCAACAACAATAACAAGTTGTATCAATTACAATAGCAATTCAATTATTTGTTATAAATCAATTACAAAAGTTTAATATCTATAGTTTTTAAATAATGTTCTTTCTTTCAGTTCGTGAGAGAACTGTGAAGATCAGTAAGGGAATGGGAGAATATCCATGGGGCTTTCGAATCCAGTTTTCGAAACCCATTGTAGTCACTGAAGTTGACACGAGTAAGTTGATTTGTCATTCAGTGTTTTCTTTTTTTGGCTTGTCGTAATGATCATTTTGTTTTGTGAAACTGCCAGTATACATTTCATCTCGCTATCTAAAAACAGCCTGGATCTGGTTTGATCTAGATGTTCAGAGGTGCAACCATTTCAGATATCAATAGTTATATTATAGTCACATTTCATAACGCTTTATATAAGTGTCTTTGTTACAGTGTACAGTACACAAGTACACATGTAACAAGCAAACTAAAACAACCTGTAACAGTGTGTACTTATTATGTAATAATGTTATGGAACAGCCTAACCCTAACCTTACCCTAGTGTGGAACTCACTTTGTCACCTACTCCTAACCTTAACCCCTAACCATATTGGCATGCTGGTCCATGCTTATTACACAGTAATGCTTATTACACAATTACCTGTAATTACACTGTAACAGGACAATGTAATGTAAAGTGCAACCCCGAATTTATGTAAACTAAAAAGGAAACATTTGTCTCACGTGTGTTACAAACTAAACTATGGTTATTGGATTACAATCACAGTGAAAAAGCCCTTTTGCTTGTTTTTGTTTAAGACGGTGCAGCTGAGGAGGCAGGCCTGATAGTCGGAGACTATCTACTGGCCGTTAATGGAACTGATGTTACAAGTATTCCCCACTCTGAGGCTGCTGAGCTGGCCAGGCAAGGTATGTGTCCTGCTTACAATATGGACAAAATAAGTCAGATTCAGCAATAGATCACATTGCAGTACAGTGATTTATGAATGGAGGCCAAATGTGTAATGGCTACATATTAATGACACCATCGGCATTTAGATTGGTTGCCTTAGCTTCCCTATAAGCCTCGCTTTCACTATGCAGCTCTGTCTGCCACCGGGTACGAACTCCCGGGAAAAATGAAGGCTCTGTTTACGGCCCAATGAAACAGCGTCAACCATTGCGCGTGCAACCAAACCAGGAGGAATAGCGCTTTTGTTTACCCGGTAGCTATCAATAGCTATCCCCATTAGCTCTCCCCATTAGCTATCCCCAGTAGTGGAAATGGTGAATAAACCTACCTGAATAAACCTCATGTCATAAACTTGGATGACACGCGATCCAGTCAGGCTACCAACCCAGGCTACTAAATAATTTATATCTGCTTTTATGTCTCCATAGACTAAATGAATAAATAAACTCACGGTTTTCATCCATGTTTTCTTCTACTTTTTTTCAATTGTCCTGTTTGTGGCACAATGCACACTGGGCAATAATTGCGTAGCGCCGTTGCTACAGTATCATGACAAACTCATAGGTTCCATGATTAAAGTTTTATTTGTTTGGAAGTGGTTCATGGAGTTTTCAAGTGCAATACTGCTCAATCACAAGGTTAACCAAAAATGAAAACATTTCCTTCACATTGGATTTCATTTCCACATATTTTTCATTCATGTTAAGCTTTGTAATGGTTGGTTTGCTGTTCTGCTGGGTTAGTAGAACACTCTGCATCGATAGTTTCACCAATGTTCCTGAGAACTCGTCAAGTGTGCAACAGAACACCCTATGGCCTTACAGAGTGATGTAGCATTTTTAATCATTTGCGGGATGTTATTTACATGCATGTTTTGGTTGTGTCATTTCCGTAGGCCCTGACATTTTGACCTTGACCATTGGGTCGGACATTGCACGCAGTCCTAACACGCCAAGACCAGCATGCCGTGGTTATCTCTATAAACGCACCCAGTCTGGATTTATAAAAGGTTGGAGGAAGAGGTGGTTTGTTCTCACGCACGACTGCTGCCTGCACTACTTCGGGCACAAACGGGTGAGAAGTAAAAAATCGCCTGCATGAAAAAAAATGCCTCTTGGTTTCAGAGGGAGTGCTAACCTATATATCTTTCCTATATACCTATATAACATTCATTTAAGGATGAGGGGAGGAGAGTTGCATTGTCAACACTGAAGCTGGAAGGGGCAGAAGTTGGAGCAGATGTTTCCCTGGGAAAACCATTTGTGATCAGATGCTGCCCACAGACTGCGGACCGAGTGTACTTCTTATGTGCCACCTCAAACCAGGAGATGAAACGGTATTTATAAAATAAAAATCCCTAGATGATCAAGATTTCTGTTTGGCTTTGGTGCAATTTCATTGGGAAACAAATCTTTCGCCATGATTCACAAAGCAGTTTTTTGTTGTTAAAGGTGGCTTGAAGCAATGGTGAATGCTACCCAACCAGTTACACAGGTAAAACAACTGTCTCCAATAATTTTTACATTAGGTAACATTTTTAATTAACCTATTTCCTTAACTGAATAGGTACACAATTTGTTGAAAAAATGTAATGAATTACTCCTAAAATCCTCCACTTTAAATTAATATTGAAAATATATCAACTTAGTAGCTTAAGCGCTGGTTATACTTCTACGACTGCGTATTGCGCTATCCAACTGCGTAACCACGGAGACCCCTCGAGCCCTC
>JAOPJI010000107.1:4787948-4808740 GCA_027122695.1 Merluccius productus
CCCCCTTTCGCCCCCACCAACCTGTCTCTTCTCTTATTGGCGCGAACAAGATCGTACCGCTGCAAACACTCCACAGAGAACAAGGGCCAGACTATCGGGGTGGAGCCTTCTTTGGCGGAAGCACGTAGGATGGCTCGCGAGGCTAGTTTGATACTGCTCTTGGTATATTATATTGTGAAATCATATCCAAATACCAGTATCCCTGTCGGAATCCCATAGTTCCTGATAGCTCTCCTACTCAGCACTGCAATTTAAAGAATACCTTAGCCTCCCTTTTCCTACAGGACTCTCTTTCTCTCGCTCTCTCTCTCCACTGGCCTCAGCTGGCCTCTCAGATCTAATCAAGAGGGGGCAGAATTGGAAGGAAAACGCCAGAGTCCTAATTTTGAAATGTGCAGATTAGATAGCAGAATGCAACACTTGGACAAAGATCAGACCCCCCCCCCCCATCTATCTCTTTATCTATCTACCCATCCATCCACAGCTGAGCCAAAGGAGAGACAAGAGGCTGTTTTTTGTGCTGTGTGTATCTAGTGCAACACCCACCCTCCTCCTGATACTGGAGTGAGGGAGGATAACATTGCAGTAGACTACTTCTCAGTGTGTCTCCATTGTTATATGCAAAACAGGAGTGTTGGTCCCATCTGGTTTCATGTGTTTGGCTGAGAGCTGTTTTGTTCCCTGAAATGACAAAATAATAAAACAAAATTTGACTTTCAGATGTGAAAAAGTAAAATTTCAGAAGAAATTGTGGTGTGCAGCTTGCTGAAAATGAAGATTTTAGTACCTTGTATATTGGAAATGTACAGTAGAGTGACTGTACTTACAGCGTCATTTTTTTCAATGAGGACATAACTCAAAAGTTAATTGAGCCAGTAGGGGGAACACACGATTTCCAATGCATGTTATTAATACATTTTCTGGCAAGTAATACAAGGACAATATTATTATTATTGTTTTGAGATATTCAGTCACTCTACCATTGTTATTGCAAACAATAACAATGGTAGAGTGTCCTTGTAAATATGTATGCATTCTAAAGGGTCCCTGGCTTGAAAAAGATTGAGAACCCGTTTTCTATGGTGTTTTAGGTGGTTGCGAGGGTGTAATGGGTGGTTGCCAGGGTGTTCTGGGTGGTTGCTGTGGTGTTCTATGTGGTTGCTAGGTAGCAAAGGGTGGTTGCGAGGGTGTTTTAAGTGGTTGTTATGGTGTTCCAGGTGGTTTTCTATGGGGTTTTTGGTGGTTGCTAGGGTGTTGTATATGGATATATGGTGTTCTAGGTAGTTGCTAGGGTGTTTGGAGTGGTTTCTAGGGTGTTCTAGGTGCTATTATACTAATAGATTAGATGTGCAGATTATTGAGACTAATATCTCAAAACTTGGGACAAATAAAAACCAAACAATCTTCATGGATAAATAGGCAAGGCAAAGCAAGACAACTTTATTTATATAGTACATTTCATACACGAGGCAGACTCAAAGTGCTTCACATAAAAACATGTCATACAAGAAAATGAAATAATAAAATAATAAAGAACAGTTACAAAAAGATATAAATGAATAACAAAAAAGTGCAGTAAAGTTAAAAGTGCACTATAGTTAAGATTTAGCAGAAGGCCAAAGTGAACATAAACATTTTTAGTCTTGATTTAAATGTAGTCAGAGTTGGGGAAAGTCTTAAATCTTCAGAAAGTTTATTCCAGCTATTTATTGCATAGTAACTAAATTCTGCTTTCTCATGTTTTGTATTGACTCTGGGAACCATACTACGATAGGGAACTCTTTAAAGGCCATGTTATTAGCCAGAATCTCACCTCCATCTAGTTATTTTGCCAATTAAACTCAGTGAAGCCCCTCATGAAGGAAATGACGCCTGGGTTGATATCTGACGTCTTTCGCTTTACAATTCTTCCAGTTTTTATTTAGAAAGAAAAGACAATTACAAAAAACAGAAATAAAACAAGTATAGTAAGTGCGGGAGAGGTTAAGAAACCCGATATGGGCTTATAAAAAGCACCTCCCCCAGAAATAAACAAAATTTCAAAAATAGATCAACAACAACAATGAGAGAAAGCAACAACAAATAACAACAACAAAGAAAGCAATACAAGTGTCATTTTATAGCACACACACAAAAAGTCTGAAATAAAATAAAAACATGGTTGTGTATGAACGTAAAATAATTGTATTTGAGTGTATGAGCATGTGTAAGAGATAATGATCCAATGACAAATAAAATAAACTATTATGAGTCTTGATTTATCAGGTTAGCTTTCAGTCTTAACTTAAAATCACTGAGGGATGAAGATAATTTAACTACATGAAGTTGAGAATTCCAAAGTATGGAGCCTCTGGAAGCAAAAGAAAACTGAGTATGTGTAGTACGGCAAAAAGGAAAATGAAGTTTATCAGTGTGTCTTGTGTTGTAAGAATGGACCTGATAATTAACTGTAAAGAAATCATGAAAAGATTTGGGCAGCAAGTGGGAAAGATGAGTATATTTATAAATAAATATGCATGATTGAAGTATACTAATATCGTAGACTGACAATATATGAAGTTTCTTAAACAGAGGGGCAGATGGAGACAAATCATTTGAGAAGGTGGCTAATCTAACAAATAGTTGGGTTCATCAATGCAACAACTTCAACTCAAACATGAGTTGAAACATTTTATTTATTTTTAACGTGGCTCATATGATCTTCAATATATGCCATTTTATTACTGTTACTAAAATAAGACTAGTAATTTAAAGAAAACAGGTGTAAAATCCTATGTATTTGCCAGTCTCCACCAACTAGTTTGTGAATGTTCTACTCTGCTTGTGTTCTTTTCGTGACGTCGACGTGCCTTGGAAAGCGACATCGAGGTGTGTGTGGATGGGTGCAGCTCCGTCTGGGCAGCGGTTGATGTGTGGCGCATTTCATACACAGCGTCGCTCATTAAAACCCTCATACACATGGTAGGCTACTAGCTTTAAAAAGTAGCACAAAGTTGCCGTGGGTCGTAACCATGGGGATAACACGTCCCCCCTCATTCCTAGAACACATTTTTTTAATCTCAGTGTTCAAATTCAAGCTGAAACAGGGGGCTCACTTACACTGTAAGAGTTACTTACATGAAACTCTGATGTCACAAGACAGGGCCATCTCCAAGCCCCCGCCTAATGCAGCACCATCAATTGCAGCAATAGTTGGCATTGGCAGATTGCCTACAAGAGAAATGAAGATCAAGTCACACAGCAAATTAGTGCAAAAAACATTTGTGTCTCCACAGGATAAGATGGACAAATGTGAGAAAGCTGACGCACAAGTTTGATAGTTGTTGTAAGACACAACAATCTGCATTTGTGGATATACATGTGGTTTGCTGTTTGCACAAATCTTTATTTATTATAACTATTACTATATTGTTTTTACTTCATACAACTTGATTGACATTTGTGGATTAAAAAAATGATTTACAAGCATTATGTAGAATTATACAAATGTACCTTTCAGTATGATAAGGGTATTTTAAACAGCAAATAAGATTATGCTTCATTTAAAAACATAAAATATCATATTGTTGTATTGTGGACAAACTCCTGAATAAACACACCTACCAAGTTCTGTTATCAGTGCTCTTGCCTTGGACACAAATGGGCCGACTTCACTTTGATGCATTTTAGCCCTTTCTTTTAGGTCTGCACCTGTAGGGAAAGAAAACATAGGTCTGTGTTATAACTGTGTTAATCATATTTACATTATGAAGTATAAGTAACTCTTAAGACTCACTGGTTGATTAATGATAAGAAATAACCAATTGTGAAATAAATGAAGGCTTGACAATATCAAATGTAAAATGCATCTTTACCTGCACAGAATATTCCGGGGACTAAACTGCATATAATGACACTTCGTACTTTACTATTCTTTTTAACATCATCCACAGCCTCGGACATCTGAAAGAAAAACAGTATACAAAAAGGTATTGTTATAACAGAGGTGAAGTAAAAAATGAAAAAAGACAATTGCAACATTTTACATTTTTTTTAAAAGGCATCAATTATTATTTGAAATGGAATACCAAAGGAAATTCAACAACTATTGAGAAATAGATTGAAGTTACTGAAAAGGTCATTCTTTTATGAATCATTTTAGTATGGCAAGTAAACAAATCCCAAAAGGTATTATTTACTAGTATATTTATACTTTATAGATATAAGAGTTAAAGTGAGTTAACAAACTTGACTAAAAACAAAACACATACCAGCTTGACCAGGTTTTTGCTAATTGCATTTTTAGATTTTGGTCTGTTGATTCCAAATACAACAATACCTGAAAGATAAGAAAGTAGAAACGCAGGTTAAAAAACTAATATTACTATATTACTACTACTATATTTCCCCAAAATCTATCCTAATTTGATTGACGTCAACTTCTATTAACCCTCACTCCTTCACGTGTATCCCCATGAAATGCAGTGCTTGGACTGACAACATTAATGGTTGTCGAATAAATAGCCTAATTGCTATTGACATTATGTAGACTAAAGGTCAACACATTTTCATGTAACGGCATGCAGTATGTTAAATGGAAATGGTAATTGTACCTCCTTTTGTATAATGATAGATATATATGACAGCTCATTGTGCAACAACAACAACAACAATAAAGGATATTGCACTTGGGCTCCATTTTGAATTAGAAACACGAAGTGAAGTGTAAGTTCAAGGCTGATCTTTATGGATCTATACATTGGAGAGGTGCACACAACCATGCAACAAATGCCCTTGTGGCACCAAGGCATAAAGTTACAATGGCTGCCAATAGAGATGCAAGATGTGCATCTCTATGTGCATCTCTATGTAAATGTGCGCGCACATTTACACACACACACACACACACACACACACACACACACACACACACACACACACACACACTGTATGTTGCTTTACCTGAATCATCTCCGTCTAAATATTTAACACGCAGCTCATCTTTTGCTTCGGAGCTATAATGGCGTGTGAATCCCCAGCCGTCCAGACGACCACATGATGCTGTAGCTGGCACGGCAACATGAAACGAGTTTGAATAAGCCCCTGTCCTACGAAAATATCTTAAATCCACCTTTTGAAAGCGTAATGCTTGCAAAACAATTCTGTTTCCCCCTAGCACCGCCATACTGTCACAATGCAGTGCCGGTTTGACTTTCAACTTTGAACCGAGTGACGTGTCTATTTGGTCACGTGACATACATCTTCATTCTTATATTGTTGCCAGTGACATTCGTGCTATTGACTGTTGAACTGTTGCTCAAATAAAAACTTCATAGTAAGCTGTATATATATAAATGCTATTATTTAATACAGCTTCTTAGACATTTTTGAGCTGAGGGTTTTATTCGTTTTTTATTGTGTATGTAGCAATGCAGTAGGACGCTACATATCGCAGCAAGAGCAGTGAAACTGAACTGCATATTAAAACTACAGTATGTCCAATTTTTTTGAAGAACCTGATTTGTTGGGGTATCCCAGTCCTTCGACTTCCCACGTTTCAGGCCAGATTAATTCATTGAAAATGTAGGATATCACAGTTGTAACATGATAGGAACACACACACACAGGCCTATCCATTTAAGGGTCCCACAATTTTCTAACATCCACTGAACATTGGTGAGTCTTAACCATCTTAAACCATGTCTGAATTTTAAAGGTTGCAGAAGAATATAAAAACAATGTACTGCTGTGAATGCTTAATTTATCTATGTACCGGGCACTACCCCTTACATTGCAGCCCACTGCTCCTAGCATAGGATGGGTTAAATGCAGAGAATGAATTTCCCCATGGGAATTAATGATGATAATAAAAATCATTATCATCATATGTAGCTTAGGTGTTCAAATTAATGACTTCTATGGTTTTGTGAAGACATTTATTTCGAACAAAAACTTTTACAAACAAACTTTGAGAAAAGCATGACTGCTAGGCTACAAATTGACTTATCCGCATAAGATATGTCTATTTACAAGAGCAACGACAACACAATTGATTTGAAAATGCATTTTTAAATAATCAACCAATCCCGGCTGCAGTAAGCACAGTGAAACATATGCCTTTTGCAAACATATGAAGCTCATTTACAGGAGTGTCCACTGGCATCAGTAGACGTTTGAGTTGTCTCTATGACTGACACTTGACACTTTGTTGTAATTAGTCTTTTTAGAGAGGCAAAATTCACAGAAAGGTCTGAAAACCCCTGCTTAGAGAAAACATTTTCAGAGTCAATATGGGCATGAGAAGAATTGTTTGCATTTACAATAACTTGAGTGGAGATTGCGTTACAACTGATCCTGCCGTCATTCTTGTAGCTTTCACACAACCTCTGTTTGCCACGCTGAGGCCATTCCTCCGATCCTAGGGGCCAGTCTTGAATGTTATTCACTTGCACAGACAAAGGACTTAAAGATGACTGACTGTACTCTAATGCAGATCCCTGAGTTGTCGCTCTGTTCGAAATGTCAGTGTGAAGGGAAGACTTGGTCAGGGACTCTGGGTATTCAGGGTCAGTGGCCTCGACTTTGATTTGAATGCTTCTGGCTTTAAGCCGAAGTTTATGAGGCAAGGCCGAAGAACTGCTCTGATCCGGCACTTTGAGTGTGGAGACGATGATGCCTCTGGGGTCACTTGAAGCTTGTGTGGGCCCTTTGGGGACCTGCTGCTCATCCTCCACATCTGACAATTTGCTCAAGGCCCCATCGTCAGAGCTTCTGGAGGAGTTGCTGGAGGACATATTCATCTGCAAGAGGGACGGGGATTGAGAGTACACGCTGGCAAGTGGACTGGATACAAAATTCCTGTACAGTTCATACGGACTACCCCTTTCTTGTGTGTAGCTCCCAGTATCTGATGGCTCTTTTTTGATAACCTCTGTTGTCCTGCAGATACTGTTAAAACTGCCCTGTGTAGTTGTATCGGCCAGCGTGACATGAGGTGAATGTTTGATGACTGATATGCAACTGCTTCCCAGGTGTAGAGGCTCCTCTATATGCTGGGTGTTAGAGCCTTGGCCTAAGTTGGGTGTAACAAAATCTCGGTACAGTGTAGCAGTGGACTGAGAAACCTTATGCATCTCCTGAGTGTAAGCCTCTGAGCTTAAAAGTCCAAATTTAAGCTTCAAGGACAGCAACTCTGCTTTCAGGGAAGCGTTTTCATCCCCGAGTGCCATCAGTTTAGTTTCCAAAACCATATCGTTGATGCGGCGTTTCTCCCGTGAGCGCTTGGCTGCTTCGTTGTTTTTGCGGCGTCTCTCCCAGTAGATTGTGTCCTTCTTCTCGTCTGGGATGAACTCCCTTTTCCGACGACAGGTGGTCTGGGTCTTGAACTGCGACCCTGAGACATTTTGGCCCATCAAGTCTCGGTCGGTGCCTTGTAAAGCCATAGCCAGAACCAGGGTATCTTCACCAGCATATGGCCCACTGGAGCCTGGTTCTTCCTTGACTGTCTGCATGGTATTACACTGTTACTGTCGATCAGCAATAACCATCATTTCACTGATCATATCTTAATGGTGGGACATAATGTCTGTGTCATGAAGTGGTAACTACCACAGTTGAGTAGTCAGAGTCAAAACCTATGAGAAAAAAAGAAAAAAGTATGAACATTTTATTTCAATATTTTTAAATCAAAGCCTGTTAAAAACATGTAGTAAAAGGATATCATACTACCAGAAGTGGTATTTATGTGAATTATGTGATTATTTCTGCCAACAGTGGGATTTGTTTAGTTTTTTAATTAATTTCTATTCCACCTCTTCCTCCTTCCAGAGATGGGCTACGTGAATATAATTATATCATCAAAGCATTTTGGCTGTAGCTAAGATGTAAGAGCTATTATTTGAGTATAATTTTTTCAGAAATGGCATAGCCATCCGTCAGCTATTAGTGAGTGAAATGCGCGGTAGGAATATCTGTTTCGAGTTGACTGTGCCTGCCTCTGTATGAGACAATTTTGATTTTAGACCACTCTTGGCTCATTTCTGATCGATCAATCTCTTCCGTGATTCGTTCGTGGAATCCATCTTGCCTGTCAATCACAGGTTTGTGAAACTTCTCAGTGGCAGAGAAACGTAGGGAGGGAGGGAGCAGAGAGGGAGACGTTTTAGTTTCAAAATCTTGCTCTCTCTCTTTACAACTCTCAAATCTTACCTACAGTACCTTTAAGTATTTTAAAAAGAAACAATTTCATTCATAAAATGCCATGCTGTTTGAACAATTTCTTGCTGTTTTCCAATTACACCAGAATATATGCTAATTAGAAATTAATATTATGTCATAATATAGACATTATGGTACATTAGTATACGTTGCTGAGTGTTAGTGTGGTTTTAAATAATTTGCACACAAATAATATTAGCCTAAATCAGGAAGGTCATGAATACTTTTTCTCAGAAATGTAATTACAATAAAATGGCACACCCGCAGCAGTAGAAACGTATTGAATGTGGAAATCGATTGCTGGAATTGTTTGAATAGAATTTAATGCTACTTTTTCTTATGTGCATTTCATTATTTATTTGGTTTTGAAAAAAATAAGTAAAGAAATGGCTGGTCTGGAAGTGGTTGGGCACTGGCTTGTTTTCTTGTTGGAAAAATCTTAGGTCTCCTATTATTTATGGCAGGCCTGGTAACTCAATCCCTAGGCTATTTTTAGTCTACTCAAATACCACAAGTTATTTCAAATTGTTTGAATATATGGTTTAAGTCCAGAAATATGCTAAAAGTTTAACCCATTATGGGCCTTTAAGTAGGCCCAAGACCTACGTAGTAACTATACAATTATGATTACATAAATAGGATTTTCTGTTAGATTTAAGAATTGAATATAGTCTACTGGTTAAATATTATATTACATGTTATGTTGTTTTAATGACAACAGTTAATTTGGCTAGGATTCTGTAAACAAAGTGAGGGAACCAGTTTGCATCACAACTTTATCCAACACAACTTCAAAGGTTGACATTGAAACAAAGGTTTCAATGTTGAGCCAAAATATACTTTCACAAATGATTGAAAACCCCATCATACCGTGACTGTAAAATGTGTTATGTTAAATAATATAATGAAAACCATCACACTTGTTTAGCAACGGAAGCTTATGTCTATGCTTCTTTGAAAATCAGCTCAACTAACACTGCCAAAAAACAATATCCTAGTCGCGCCAGAGTTGGAAAATGAGTCAGGCTGTATGCCAAAATGGCAGTCCTAGTTTGCAGATCCCATTTCTCCAGACAATGAGGGAACAAAGGAATATCATACATAACACGTGGCCTTACACAACTATCACCAGAGTAACATTTATCCTGGGCCGCAATGCCAAACGAACATTTAGCTTATATGTAGGCTATGTGCCATATTTAGTCTTTTTTTAATGCAATAGGGGGTTTGACTGAGGCAGATATTAGTAGCCTATTAGTTAGTCTATGCCGATTAAACATGGCCTATTCCAACTTCATAGCGCACATCATCGAGCCTAGACGTGGACCACGTGCGGTGTGAATCTAGCAATAGTCCAACAATAAGCCGCAGACACAACACTTATAACCCAGAGACCGGTCCGAGGAGAACCAGCTCGGTGGCCCAGGCAGCCCAACGACTCGCCTCTTCCGTCTCCGTCATATTGGCCCAAATTCCTTTATCGTGTCAGGATTACACAACACCGGTCCCCAAATTGTGATACGGCTGGCATGGAAACAAGGGGGATATAGCTCGGGATAATATAATGATATATCAAATAAAATACATCGAAATGTGGGCTAATCCACTTAGTTTATTAACGGCATTACTCTTATTTATGTCCCAATTTTGGTTCCTCTTGACATTGTATTCTACAAAAGTAGAGGACACAGAGGCCCGAAACGGATAGTAGGCTACTATGTGTGTGCTAAATATTAAGACATCTACAGCTGGATGTTGCATGTTAGGTCTCCCAGCGCTGTCGCCTCTACGCCCATTAACGCCGAGCTGCGTGTCATAATAGCGCGTCTCTCAGCAACACAACGTCACATTGTTCAAGAAGAAACGTATAAATTACACATTTGACCCTAATATCTTCAATGCTTAGTCCCTCACCCAGCAGACTAATAACTTTAAAACAACTGGTGTCAGGGTCGGTTTGGTGTCTGCATTAAATATCGAACCCAAATCAAAATATAATGTTACACAAATAAATAGGGTGAAGTAGGACCCACATAACAACTATTAGGTAATCCTGAAAGAAAGGTCCGTATAGTTTAGATGCGTACACACATTACCAGTAGCTTATGTCGTTGGTTAGCATCGCTGGCACACGTTGACCCTAGACTAGGAAAAAAGTACCTTTATTGGCTTCGGCCGGGAGACTGTGTTGTCTTCTTCTGCGCCTCGTGTTATGCGTGAATAAGCAGCATATTCCCATTAACAAGGCAACAATGGTCACCTTATTTCCCTATAAATGATGGACTCATTTCCTTGTCTCCCTCGCCTCATCCAGTCGAAGGGCACGTAGATTTGTGTTAGTAGGTCAGTGGTTAAGTGTATTCGACAGCGTGCTTACTGACAGGCTCTGTAGCCAATTAAAACTCACCATGTGTGTGTGTATGTGTGTGTATATATGTGTGTGTGTGTGTGTGTGTGTGTGTGTGTGTGTGTGTGTGTGTGTGTGTGTGTGTGTGTGTGTAACGTTGAGATTTAACATTTCAACTAAATTACATTTATCCCGCTAATTCCAAAACTGATAATATTTTTATTTCTGTGCCGCCCAAATATTTTGCTAGGCTATATGTTATGCTATTATGCTATTTCCAATAGGTCAACAATTAATGATCAACAGTTCCTAAAGTAAAGGTAGTTGTGGTATTTGGTGTAATCCAGACTAAAGGAGCCCATAGGACGTCATGATGATGGTTTAATAATTCACCAAGTGTTGGCTTGTTCAGCCACTAATAGGGAACGTGAGCTGGGTTAGACCGCCGTGAGACGGTTAGTTTTACCCTACTGATGATGTGTTGTTGCAATAGTAATCCTGTCATTATGAGCACTTTACACCACCTGCTGCACCTTTTTGGAATAATGTCAAATGTTAGCTGCATTGAATTTGCACGATACAGTCAAATGTTCTACAGTTAAAATGTAGGCTGTCTTGAAAAAGTAAGAACAACGTGGACACAAGAACTGTTGCTTTACAAACCTGCTGAGGCTCAATCACACACATGTAAGGCGGCGGAGCGCCATCCAAGAAAAGTTCAAATAATTTGTCATGTCCATTTTGTGAAGTATACTTAGTGTTGGTCCTGATAGACAACATGTCCATTTCTTCCACCAGAGTGTTTGGTGGTGGCCAATGATGTTTTTACACTACCCATCACCCTTCGGCCATTTGTTATCTAAACATTTATTTAAAAAGTGTTGAAATAGTGGAGATCCCTGGGGTTGTGAATGTCTTGTATGATGCCTAATGATTCCTATGAATCCTGTGAACATTACTCTTCACGTAGCAGTTACCAGTAACTGTTGAAATGGTAAACACCATGTGTGGGGACCAACAATGTGTGAGAACCACTGAACCACTGTTCTTTGTGTGAGAACCACTGTTCTCACACAAAACAACCTAACATAAACCTATAGGTAAAGAGGAACGCATTGAAAAGGCACCATATAATAATATTCTAGCTGTGCAATAGGTACCAGGTGTGTAAACAAAATAAAATGTCCAATAACATTAAAATCATCAAAACAATTAAACAAAGGGAAAAGGCCACATGCAATCAATGGCATGGTAGATAGGCATCTGCTGTAAATGTATAGTGCAGTTTCAGTATACTCCATATGGTGTTTTCAAAAGAATATAGAGAATAATTACTATTGGGCATCTAATGATATCTGGTAATATTTTATTTCTCCACAAGAAAACACATCATTGTCTTTTAAGAATTTTATTGTATACCCCATAGTTGAATATAGAGTATGTTATTTTAGGCTAATAATATTTGGTGGCAATGACATCATAATGAAACAAGAATAAGGTATCATAAGCAAACAAAGCTCCAAAACTAATTACATAAATTACAAATGTGTACAATAGGACATGAAAATTGATTGTAAAAAAAACAACCTCCTCCTACTACTTCTAGTAGAAAATAAGGCTGATAATGGAATAAATCAATGGCAATTTTTTACAAAACACAATCTTACTACCATTATTATCTGGTTTATAATTGTTATACTGAGGTATATTCAGAGATAACGTCAAAAAAGCAAGTAAACTCCTTACAAATAATAATACAAACAATGTGAAGTTGTGCGCCCTTACAAAACCTCTATATGCAATACATTCTACCACGTTAACTTAAAGTGGGCTACTTTTTTATTGTTTCAAAAAACAACAACAGTATAACAAAAACACTGTAAAATCTTCTGAGAACCCACACATCCTAAATCCTTGTTTAATTGTTTAATATCACACAGCTTTGCAACATACTGAAGAAAAGGTTCATGTTTGTCTCCATAAAGAATCTCAATTTTGAAAATGTCCTTCTTTCCTCTTCTCTTTATGGGAAAGAGTATTAAGATTCATTCTGCAATGTTTAACACTGGTATTTTAGAGATTCATACCTGAGACACAATTTGCATTAAATACATCAGTGATAGCAAAAGAGTATCTCCAAAACATTCAAACCGCATTATTTTGTATATGTTCATTTAGACACAGCTGACCAAGCTGAACAAGTCTAGTTTTGTTCGGTATTCCAGAGGAACATCACCCTAGGCTTGGGAAGAGGGCCTAACTATCTCATCTGTTTGTACAGCATCATTATCACCAAGTAATTCTGTTTCAGGCACTGGCTGAAAGTCTGCATTCTGGTTCCCCTCTTTCTGAGATGTCCCATCAGCCATGTCTTCATCACTGGCCTTGGGATCATTAAAAACAGCTGCTCGCTCTGCGCCAGCACTGTTGGAGGGAAGCGTGGTGACGTAGCCTGTGGAAGTGGATCCGCTGCCACTGTGATGAGAACCAGCCTTGCCCACTATAGGAGTCGGGTGGTGCATTTGTTGATGAGCCATTGGCATAGGAATCTGCATGGGGTAGAAGTTTTGCAGATATGGATAGGCTTGCATCGGCTGATATCCATTCAAAGGAATGTAAATCTGTTGAGGCATCATTGGCCGATGCATCTGACCCTTCATGGGCAAAAACTGAGAGTGGGGGTAAGGGGGCAAGCTTTTCTTAGGGCTGGCATAGCGCGATGTGTTTGTTGTGCTCATGCTAATGTTGCTTACAGGGCTGGTGCTAAGGGAGCTGGTCTGAGTGGTGTTGCTCGTGCTCGAGGTCTGAGCCGAGCTGTTGTAGTTTGACATGTTCTCCCAGGTTCGCAGCCGCGCGTGGATGTCCTTAAAGCGGGGCCTCCTAGTTGGGAACTCACTCCAACAATCCAGCATTAGAGTGTAGGTCCAGGCCGGGCAGTCATCTGGACAGGACAGGACCTGGCGGCTTTGCACCATCTCAATGACGTCCTGGTTTGCGTAGCCGCAGTAAGGTTGCAAACCATAGCTGAAAATCTCCCACAGCACCACGCCATAGGACCAGATGTCAGAGTCGGTGGAGAATTTCCCGTACATGATAGCTTCCGGAGACATCCAGCGGATCGGGAACGAGTTCGAGCCAAACAGATTGTAGTAGTCGGCGGAATACACATCTCGGGACAGGCCCAGATCCTGGATCTTAACGGTGAGCTTGTCACAGACCAGAATGTTTCGAGCGGCCAGGTCTTTGTGAATTACCTGGTGGTTGGAAAGGTATTCCATACCTGCAGCTATCTGGGTGACGATGTGGAGGAAGTCTGCTTGCTCAAGTGTCGACTTGACTGTTTTGTCATCGTCCGAGCTGCCCACGTCGGAGTGGGGTGAGTGCATGACCAGGAACTCATGCAGGTCACCGAGGCTGGAGTAGGTGAAAATCATGCTCATGGGCTGTTCCTTGGTGACAACGCCCAGTAGGCACATGATGTTTTGGTGCTGGAGGCGAGAGCGCAGCACGCCCTCCTGGCGGAACTCCTCGCAGAGTGGGACATCGGCCTTGTCCTTGACTGTCTTGATGGCCACCACCTGGCTCTGTTCTCCGTGAGCAATCCCATACAAGTGGCCCTTGTACACTTTCCCATAGCGATCCTCCCCAAGCTCCTCCATGAAGTGCAGTGTAGACACACTGATCTCCCTAAGCACAGCCTGTCATCAAATAAATATGTTAATTAGTTGTATTTTCTTCAAGAACCATTCCATTAATTTGGCATGAAGAAAGCAGGATTAGAGCTTAAGACATTTCAAGACACCAGTCGAGATCATCACTGACTGAGACCTAGAGATCTGGTGTGGTGAGAGAGAGAACCGCTGTACATCAAGGACAACTTACATGGTGTTTCTGCTGGTTGAGCAGAGGCAGCTCCATGTCCTGGCTTGGTGAGGTGGCGAGCTGGCGGCGAGGGGGCGTGTCGGTGGAGACCTTTTGCTTGTTGCGACACATGCAGATGAGGAAGAACAAGCAGGCGATCACCAATGGAATGGCAATACTGGGGATCAGGATGTACAAGATCTCTTTCTTCAGGTTCTCTGGAGGCTCTGTCGGTCCAAGAGAGATTCAACACATTCTATTAGGGCGGGACAGCCCAGAGATATTATGATGAGATATTAGTTACTTTCATCTATAATGTTATTGGTTTTTATCAACTTAATCAGCTTAAATTAAAATATTTTTCTGGGCATATTGTTTTCTGTGTTGTCAAGCAAAATGTTTGCTGTCAGGTGTCAATAGACCTTGCAACGTGTATTGACTAATCAAGTATTCAACATTGTTGTGGTATAATGTGCTAAAATCCGATGCTCATAAACTATGATTGACCTGGTCATGTTTCTTAAAATGCTATTTTTAAACCATAAACTCATTCAAAAAAAGAACAGACAGACAGTATAAGTGACTTGATGATTTGTATTTGCTTTTGCATAAATCAGTCCAAAGCATTAAAGAGGAATGCATCTCTAAACTCACTGTTATCAGCTTTCTATTAATGTTCAAGACAATGTTATAATCAAACAAACACTATATGCACACCAGCAAATAGCTCTCACTCTCCCACTCATCCCAGCTTACATGCACTACTCATACATGTATACATTCACATCTTTCAAACTTGGATGTGTTTGGATGATTCAGGCTGATATTTGTCTCGTATTCCCAGGTATAATGTTTCAACTAAGAGACAACAGAGGTAACATCGTGAAATAGATTCTGATGGGTTTCCTGAGCATAGACAGCATTGGGTCATAAGTTAGCAGAGTTACTTACTGCAGGGGTTGATGTCACAGAGGTCTTCCCGAACATGGGGGTCCAGTGTGAAGCACCAGGGTCCCTGCATATGACCCCCGGGGTTGCGACAGAAGTTGTGCCCTCCCCGGAGTTCAGGGTACTCTGTGGGTGTTAGGTAGTGCTTGTGGGGGTAATGCTTGCCCCATGGTTGGCACAAGTAGCCCGATCTGGTCACTTTGACTGTTCCTTTGTAGTTAGCCCCACTACCATTGTAGCAGCTATGGTCTGGGGGAGAATCTTTAAGAAGAAAACAAGAAATGTGCAAAAACATGGAAACAATTTGGAAACGTCATTTAGATAAATCGCAGACCCAACATACAACATGGATTGCATGAACATTCATTTGACCAGAATAATTGAATTGTTCTGACATTTACCTGGCATTGAATGGGCAACATAGAGAAATGTACTATGCATACTGTTGACATGTTTAAAGAGGTAATAATGGAATAATAAGTGTGTACGTGTGTCTATTTATCTATGACCTTGGTTACACTTAACATTTCAATACGACTTTCATCATTCAATCACACATTAAGTGTCAGATCTGAATTGTTCTCATCTGCTTAGACGGAGAAAACATCCATCTTTGCATCATGCCACCTCACAACCGTTTTAAAATGTGATTGCAAAGAGAGATTCAAAATGCTTGTGTAAACAAGGCCTCTGCATAGCGATCTTACAATCGTTTTCAAATTCGCGTTTTGCAGTGAGAGACTCAAAAGGCTGGGGTAAACAGGTGCCTATGAGGTGAGGTGTCCACCTACAGGGGCTCAGGTTCTCCGCAGGTACTCCTATCCTCATGCAAGAAGCCGCTTCTGGGGACCCGGGCTGGGGCAGGAGGTAGCAGCTGGGCAGCTTCAGTTGCATGAGGATCATTGGGTTGGAGCGGGCGACGGTGTACTCAGTGTGACACAGGTCCTTCTCCAGCGCCTCGCACTCATCCCGACACAGCTGCCTCCGACGGGGTCCCCGCGCCTCCTCGTCACACAGCGGGAACACGTAGTGGCAGAAGGATGGAATGGCGAACTGGGAGCACTCATCCGACAGGTGGGTGGACGTCCCGATCATGGTGAAGGCAGCTTGAGAGAAAATAAACAAAAATATTTCAGAAGTCCAATTTGCATCACATTGAGAGTGGTTTGCAGATCAAACCATAATGATGTGCAATGTTAAGGATTTGCTACTTTAAGTCCAAAGACAAGGATGTTTTTTGGCACATTTGATTTCTTGCTGTTTGTTCTTGTTGATTTTTTAAATAACAAGTAATAAGTAAAATAACATTAGCACAATTAAATTTTGCTGCTAGGACAGCAAAGTAAGGCCAGGTTTCTTACCTGTTATGCGGTTTTCACTTTCCCCCTGCATCTGCAGTGATTCAACATAGATACTCTGGTTTCCGATGAAGCGAGCACAAGCGATGCCACGGTAAGGCTGACAGAAGCCTTTTTCACGCGTTCTGAAAAGAAACATGAATGCATGTCTGTTAAGGGTGGCAAATAGTACATTCAGAGTTTATTTTTCAGTTTTCACAATGACAGAGCTGGTCACCCAGTGTTCTTTGATAAATTAGGTCAACCCATCTCTAATGCTTGAATCGTTTATTTTATTTTTTGGCTAAAACCATGTAGGCCTATTAATTACAAAAACTGCTGGTCATCACTAGAATAGTAATATACATTAAATATATCATGTGTATTAACATGAAAACTGTTTTCAACAATTATTATTTATATGATTTGTTCCTCAGTCATTTATTTCTGAGCTGTACTGGTTATTAAAGAAGTAGCATTAAATTAGGCTAAATATAAGTACCATAGAATTCAGGGAGCTGCTACTTAACATGATTGAAAATGTAAACTTAAAATGAGTTATTAGTTTAATGGCACTGATTCACATGTAGAAATTATGCAACATCTATGTGTTGATAATTATGTTGAAACGTTTACTTTTGCTATGCTAATGCCAATTTTAACAAGCTTGTTGTTATACACCAGCCTTTGTTTCCATCTGTGTCTTGCAAGCGCCATCTTCTGGTGTGGCGCATCATTACAAACAGAACTTGAGTTGTAGTGATGAGCATATGATATTGTCTTGCAGTTTTGAGATGCAGTTTGACTTGTCTAACTCTTAGTTATCCCTGCTTGCTCTCCAAAGCGAGGTTAAGCAGGGCTTTTTAGACTTGTATGGTGCTTTCAGACAAAAACAAAGCCATATGCACAACATAATAGTTACACCATTCTTCTTCTTAAATGGATGATTTAGCTGTGCTTTGTTACACTGCTACACCGCCCTAACTGACCTCCTCTGCCTTGAAACTGTGAGATTTAGTGCACAACGTAAACTAAATTAAACTTCAACCTCCTCAATGTGTGTCAAATAACATTGTAGCATTGATAAGTGGTGGAGGTGATTGCACAGGCTTCACACACGTTGTGGGAGGTCTGGTTAAAAAAACATTTGTATGATTATGTTTGAAAGATTTATGTTCTGTTTACAGGAACATAGCACTGGTTCATTTGTGATATCACTGGAATCTAAACAGGCCTCAGACACAAACCCTGTGTAGTCCCTTTATTAGGCCTACTCAACATTAATACTTCAAAGTAACATTTCTGTTCAAAATTAGATTTTGTGTCACACAAAACTTCACATACAACATTAGTAATTAGAAAAAAAGTATTTCATATCTGATACCAAAATCTTCAAAAAAATGTGTGGAGTTGATGTTACTGACAAGCTTAAGACTAAATCACTTGTGGAAAACTTCAAACAAGCCATTAGAGAAAAAAAGTATCCCTCCGGGACAATGAACAGAGGCTTCATCTTGACTAGATTGTAAAACATAACCAAAAACATTGCAACCATACGTGAGAATAACAAATCACAAGAATACATTGAATACTATTCAGTTCTAATTGACGGATAGCTCAATGAGGTGCCACAGGTTATATAGTATGTTCTTCTTGTACTATGGGGACTATACAATAGTGCATCCCATGAGCAATGGCTGTTCTGTGAGCATTTTGGAGGGATGTTGTCAAAGACAGCTGTCAATGCTTAAGTCAAACAGTCCCCCCACACAGTCAGTAATAACATCTGGTAATCATTTTGCTCCAGCTTAGATTTGTCATAAAAAGAATTTCACCCAAGATAAGACTTGAAGAAAGGGAAATTACACTGCAAAGCGGCATTTAACGCAGTTAACAAATGGCAGCTACATTGTAGTTGGCCATGCAGACACTACGTAAGAACGAGTGATAGAGGCAACGCCAAAGGATTAGGTTTTGGGAAGAGCCACACACAGAAGCCTGGTTAGCTAACTAGCTAGTGTATAGACTTCATCAATTGAAATCTGTGGGAGGGTTGATGATGGAGTAGTTTAGGGATATTTGGCAGGACTAATAATAGAGGAGGGACCCAAAGTGGAATTTTCCAGTAGATTTGACAAATTGCAATGCATTTTGTTTCCTACATTCGTTTTTGACCAATACACAGTTTGAAAAGGGAACGAGTGTTTGAATGATTAAATGTTATTGGAAAATTAAATATTATGAGTTAATCATGGTTAAGATAATGCTCAATATGTCAAAATGGAATCCATTTTCAAGGATTCAATAAAAGGCTTGAACCTATGAGTGCATCTACTTTTGTAAAGCTGGACTGACAAAAAAACAAAAGAGGATAGAGAAGGTTGCATATCTAAAGTTGAAGACAAAAATGGGGAAAACACATGAATGGAAATTTAAACAGGGTAAGTAACTTTTCCAAACCACACACTTTCCAATACAATATCAACCACAAGCTCAGCTTATCATGGGATCTCATGCACACATTTCAATGTGAGGTTGTAGACAAGCGCAAATAACAAATAATAAAAACTAAATCGAGTTTTCAAGGGAGAGTTTTCAAGAGGTTACATTAATTTCATTTTGTGATTACATATTCACATTATATACACACATTCAATTTCCCAGATGGAAAGGGTCATACAGCAGGACTACAAGTGTTGGTTTTGGAACATTTTTGTAACATTAAATCAACCAACAGTCAGTTAACAGCTTGTAAATGTGTCCTATTGTTCAGATTCTCTCTATATAAAATGTTGGTTTTTCCAGAACAATGGACACGGAGTGGCGATTTTGTTGAATAAGCAGAGCAAGTGGAATACCTACACTCTGTTTTCTGTAAATACTAACCACTACCAAGAGAATTTAACAACTGCAAATGAAGGATAGGTTTTACTGAGTGAAGTGACGGTAGCAAGGCTAATGATTTGAGACAGTGTGTATGCAGTGATGGTGAGATACAGCAGAGACAACAGCGGGGCAACCAGGCAGCGGCTGCAGCCACAGACTGGCTGACGGATGGAATCCAGTCTTGCCAGCACAAACAATTGGTGTGATTATCCAAATCTTCCTCAAATTCCCCACTGAATGATGCAAGAACCATATATGCCCTCTGCCCCACATCTGTTTGTTGGCTTTGTTACATATCCATAACAACACGTAGACTGGTTGAGGGGCAACATTAGATCCAGACTTACAGATTATGTTATGGATCATTTTGGTAGGTAGGTAAAGATGTGATATTTAAACCTACTCCATAATATAATTTATATCTGTTGCTTCTTAGAAACTTCTATCAAGTTGAAATCGTTGTGAGGCAATGATTCGGGGCTGAAGTTCATGATTTTTTTTTCTTTTGCCTATTTGGTACCAACTATAGTTCAAGAAACCACTTAAAAGAAAATAAGAGTTCAAGAAACTACTTAAAAGTTTAAAACCTTCTAAAACATGAGTACGTTCAAGTTTTTAGTAGGCTTAAACATGTTTTAAAACAATGTCATCTGGCCATAGTCTCACTAAAGTCAGAAAAAAACACTTATCAATTGTCTTGAGGCAGTTTGTCAACCAAAAACGAACCATGTTGCTCTTTGGCCCATTGTCTTGTTTAAGAATGTGATGAGTTTGCCATAAAAAGTGAGGAAGATTTAACACCAATGTGAACATGAGATTCACATCCACTTGTATAAGTTAAACATAACAATTTAGCTCAATTTAGCAACTAAACCACTCGTTTTCACAACCAGCCTATTAATTTACACCTACATAATTATTTTATATCAAAAAGTGAAAACTACATTTTAATTGCAAGGGCCAATGACCCAACCTAGAATAGGCCTTTTGTCAGTTATTTTTCTGTGTGTGTGTGTATGTTTGTGTGCCAGGCCAATGTGCCCTATATGTGAAATATGTAGACAATTATTATTGACATGTAACTGTCACATACACACATGAATAGTAAAAACAATAGTCAGCGTATTAGTAACTCTATGCTCTCTTGTGTGTGTGTGTGTGTGTGTGTGTGTGTGTGTGTGTGTGTGTGTGTGTGTGTGTGTGTGTGTGTGTGTGTG
>JAOPJI010000107.1:4875563-4886773 GCA_027122695.1 Merluccius productus
CCAGTATTAGTATATCTCTTCTTCTAGTGCGTAGAAATAGCAAAGTCGGTAGCCTTTCCTCAGTGGCGCCACCTCTGGTCAGGAAAAGACTGCAACTACTGTCGCGGCTTCCAGTGCGAGTATAAATAGTTACGGCGCTCCTGTAATGTCACATTGTCGCGCGACAGCTTGGGAACGGCGAGTATACTGCGGCCTTTACTTACCGCCCCGGTTCCCGGAACCACAAGCCTGGCGCCCTCTCTCACTAGTTGTTGGCCAATGACCCCAATCCTAAGCCTGATGCCATCCTGCCAGGGGCCGGCCCTGCAAACTCTCTTGTTCATCCCCGACTGATGTTCTCCATTCTATCCATCTCACCTGCCACCCGGGTGTCAATCTAACTCTCGCCTTCATTGGACAACACTTCTGGTGGTCCAACATGTAGAGAGGCATCCAGGAGTTCATACTCGGTCTACGCCCACAACAAGACCTTCACTAAATCCCCTTCCAGTCTGCTTCGCCCAGTGCCCGTCCCCAGCCGTCCATGGGCACACATTGCCTTGGACATTGTCACCGGTCTAATCCCCTCTAATGCAACACTGCCATCCTCACCATCATCAACCAGTTCTCCAAAATGGCCCATTTCATTCCACTCCCAAGCTCCCATCCTCCAAGGAGACTGCTGACCTCCTTCTGACCCGTGCGCCATCCACCTGCACGGCATCCCCACTCATATAATGTCTGACAGAGACCCCCACTTTATATCCCAGGTATGGAAGTCTTTCTGTTCCGCACTCGATATCCGTGTAAGTCTCTCCTCCGGCTACCATCCACAAGACAAACGGCCAGACCGAACGGGCCAATCAGGCGATGTAAGCGTCACTATGGTGTGTGGCCACGACGACTCCATCCTCCTGGAACTCCCAGCTACTCTGGGTCTAACATGCTCACAACACCCTTATCAATGCGGTATGTCGCCCTTCGAATGTGCTCTGGGTTACCAAGCACCGTTGCCGTAGCACCTGGAAGAGGGCTCGGGCTGCTCTTGTCCCCCCGGCTCATAGGTCCTTTCGCCATTGACCAGATCATTATCCCGTCTGCTGTTCATCTAAAACGTCCTGCTTCCCTTCATGTTCACTCCACCTTCCATGTGTCCCAAGTCAAACCTGTCTCCACCAGCCCTTTGTCCCCTCCAGTGCCTGCTCAACAACTTTACAGTATATCGACCCTGGTGTTTCATCCACTTATCGTCAGACCATTGTCTTCACTCCATGGTCACTCCCTGTCTGCTTGTCTCCCCGTTGCCAAACCATTGCCTGACTACCAGCCTATTACCGAACCTTCACCTGTCTGACTACATTCTTGTTGCCGAACCATCGTCTGTCTGACTACCTGCCCATTGCTGAACCATTGCTTGCCTTTCTGATTCCTAGGTTATCAGTAAATCTTCAGTTCTTCGCTCTGTCTCCTGTGTCGGTGTTCTGCATTTGGGTTCGATCTGTTTCACACGTGACATGACACATACACACACACAGGCAGGGACACACACACACTCAATCACTCACTCACTCACTCACTCACTCACTCACTCACTCCCACATCCAGGCAGATCACCTGGATTTGTGCTAGTCTGTAAACAGTTATTTGTTAAGGTGATTTGGATGTGCTCTCAAACACATGCATGTAGTGTACGTGTAATTCCCACCCAGTAAATGACACACAGTGGTGTGTTATTATTTCCAATGCTGATGCCATATGATTGTATTATTGCTGTTGTGTGCAGGGCACAGTGTGCGGCCAGCCATGTCCAGAGGGCCGGTTTGGCCATAACTGTTCCCAGGAGTGCCAGTGTCACAACGACGGGGTCTGTGTTTCCTCCACTGGCCAATGTCTTTGTGGTCGGGGGTACACTGGTGAACGGTATGCATACGTTTTTTTGTATTCATATTTTTATTGATTTTTTTAAAGCATAGAAACAAAAACATAAAACAACACATCATTAACACATCACCAACAAACAAATGACAAATACCACTACACACAATACAACAAAGAATAACATAAGCACAAAAACACAAAGCATGAAATACAAAAAAATAATAATACAAAAAAGGGAGATTGAGATAAAGCTACGTTTTTTTATATTAGTAAAAATATTAGCCTAAAAAGAGCCTTTCCTCCTCTTCTAATCTCTTTTCTATCATCTCTTCATATTAGGCCGGTGAACGGTATGGATCAAACTATACACGTTTTTCACAATAAAATGAATTTAAATCATTTTAGCTATTGAGTGGCTTGTAAGTCAATAATGTGTTTTTTCTTTTTACTTGGTGAAAGGCAGTGTCATGGGCTCTGACTCATGTCTGTCAACCACTAAAGCAGTGATGTCAAATGCAATCATGTATGTAACCATAGTGGTGAGGATGTGGTTTTGAGCTCCCCTGTGTAATGCCAAGCCAGCTTATCCATGCTGGTAATAACTGGGACGCATTGAATACACATTTCAACAGGTTATAGATATGTTACCTAGTGCCGCCATTTGCCCAATCATTCTGTGTGTGTGTGTGTGTGTGTGTGTGTGTGTGTGTGTGGGTGGGTGTGGGTGGGTGTGTGTGTGTGTTGATGTGTGTTTAAAGGTGAGGCTTCCAGTCAACGGTAGTATATTTGTAATATGTGTATATTGTGTGTTGCACTCTTACTTTCATGCTACAAATCACTAGAGACACTTCAATGAATCAATGCTTTTACAAGTCATTGTATGGGATGGCAATTTCCAAAGCACATGGAAATGTTGAAATGTTACTAATAGGAAACGAAAATATTAGGAGTCCAAATGTTCAAATGTAACCTATTTCCTAGCCCAAATTCTCTGAACTGTCCTGGAGAAAGTGCAGCTCCATTCACATACACATTTAAGTGCTTAGCCGGCCTGTAAGTCCATTATAATTAGCTGTGAGCTTGCACCATATACTTAGCAAGACCAGTGAAGTGCCAGGAATAACTCTTCAAGTGCATTTTTATGAGTAAATAAGGTCTTGAGGGCAGCCAAACGTCGGGGTATAGCACCGTTGGTAACTGGGAAGAGTGTACCACACCCTTACCCACTGGAAGCCTAAGTGGAACCGGGGGGTGACCAAGGGGAGAGAAAGGCCAACGAACTAGGGAGGAGAAATGGCGAACAATGTTTTATTTTAAATCGGCCCAAAACTATTGGAGTTTTTTTCTCGACAACTGAGGGATAGAACATGGAGGGTATAATGGATAGGTTTCAAAAGTAATGACTGGATATTTTTCAGGCAAACGTTTGGGTTGAACAGAACTATAGGGGTAAACATCTACAACCCTTAGCTAATTAGCAGATGTAAAGTGTATAATGTCACGCTTGCCAAAACTATCAACATGTACGTATGTGTCACTTCAAAATTACAGAGTGAAATCAAGTGAGTTCTTTCAATGAAACGTCAACAGTAGCTAGTTTGGGTAATCTTGAAAAGGAGATGTCATGGATATTCGAAAGACTTTAAGACATGCTGGCTTGATCAGCTCTTCCCACATGAGCTAAACTGTGATCCATGGTCTAGATTAGTGGTCACCAACTGGTCGAGATATTTAAATCGACTGCAAAAATATGAGGGGAAAAATACTTAAATGATGTTCAACTTTAATTGTGTTTAACTGTGCAACATAGCAAATAACAGTATAAATAAAATAAACAGAGATACAGATTATATATATATATATATATATATATATATATAGACTTAAAGTTAAAGGTGCTGTAGGTAAGATTTGAGAGTTGTAAAGAGAGAGAGCAAAAAAGAGTCGAAAAGAGCAACAACCCAAAAAACGTCCCCTCCATTTCTGCTCCCTCCCTCCCTACGTTTCTTTGCCATTGAGAAGTGTTGCATTTACACACCTGTGGTTGAGCTATGATAACGCTGTGTGCGCAAATGTGATAGACAGGCAAGATGGATTCCCTGACCCAATCAGGGTAGAGATACCCTGATCGGTCAGGAGCAGTCTCAAGTCTCAATTGTTTCTTATAGAGGCAGGGAAGCAGTGATCCAGAACAGATATTCTCACATGATGGATGACTATGCTATTCCTAACAGATTACAGTCAAATGATTAATCTTAAACCTTAACCCTTTGACCACTGCCTTTCCACTGTCCCCCCCCCCCCTTCCTCTGTGCAGGTGCCAGGAGGAGTGTCCGGTGGGAACATACGGGGTTGACTGTGCTGAGTCGTGTCGTTGTGTGAACGGTGCCCAGTGCTCCCATATCAACGGCATATGTGTGTGTCAGCCCGGCTATACGGGGGAGATGTGCGAGGTGCGGCTGTGTCCTGAAGGCCGTTATGGCCTGAAATGTGACCGGAAGTGCCCTTGCCTTGCGCAGAACATGCACAGGTAGTCTACTCAAATCCCAAAGCACACAGAGTGCAAATTTCAGTTCGTATTTGTAGCGCGACCCAAACAAACATATAGAATCATATTGTTTTAACAGAGCAAAGCACATAGAGCGCAAATGTAGCGGGGCTGTATTTTTCCGCTTCGTATAGGACTCTAGTCTATTTTGGATTCGAAAACATTATTTCACATCTGCTGCAGCATGGCTGCGTGCTTTTGGCCAACCACCCTCTTGGTGGAAGATGACCCATATGATGGCATATTGACCAAAATGAAATAGAACAGATACAATATGTGTACCATTGATTTTCTTCATGCTATTGGGTTGGGCCTGTCCGTGCCAATTTTCGGCTTTAAGAAACGCTTATTAACAAGGAAAATATGCCACACACACAATATAACCGCTGTAATATAATAATGTGATGTTTAAATATGGAGTTGGTGTGATGGTCCACGGCACGTGTGTGAAACAGTAGTAGGCCTATCCTAGGAAATGTGTTACTTAGAGTCACTAGGTGGCATTGTTGCACTGTGCCACGTGATTTCAAAGCTGAGGCGAATTCAGCTTTTCTCGTCTTTCAAAACACCTGGGCATGTGCAGCATTCACAGCTTATGGCCGCTCGCCACTGATATACTGTAGAGTAGATGAACTTGATGATCCTCAGGTGCGTGAAGACGCTGAAGTAGAGGGTGTGACCGAGGAGGTAACAGAAGCAGATGTGACATTGACTTGATTAGACATATTTTTTATTATGGTTTTCTGTAGCCTATTCTAGATTATTATTAGGACTTAGGAGAGAGGCTACAGTAAACGGTTCAGGGTGCCCTGTACATAAAAACTGCTGAAGATAAAATAGTCATAATGATGACATGAAATGTTTCCTCATGCTTCATGGCTTTGGTGTCTTGCTGGAAGCTACATTTTAACCAATAGATTCTGGCTACTGCTTATGTGAGAAATAGCATTGGAAATCAGTAGCCACTTTATATACTATTATATATATTCAGCACACACCACACATATTGATTACACAGAATGTCATTATTGATTATTATTACTATTTTTTCCCGCCAAAATGTTACACAATATACTGGAATACAATGTTGTCTACAATTGTACTTTTAATGCATGTTCAAGGCCTAACTGAAGATTTGGTTAGATGCTAGATAAAAAAGGTGGACAATTTTACATAATTGTCCTTTGAGAAAGAGAGTAGAGTGTGTACCAGTAACAGACCATCATAGGTTGTGTACATGTGTTCAGGTTGCATGTGTTACGGTTATGGGCGCAGACAGCTGTAGCGGTGCTTCTCAATAGGCCCGCTGTTGTCAGGTGGTCCAGCTGTCACTCAGATGCTCCATGTGTCTTCTGTCAGCACAGGGAAAACTGTTGGAACACACGCTTGACCTCACAACCAACTCCACACATTGTTACCATCACATAGCTTATATATATAATATAATATATATAAATATATATATATATATATATATATATATACATACACCCTCAATAAAAATGTAATGCTTAATTGGACACATTACAAGTAAATTGAAGCACTTAAAATGGAATTACTTCATTTTAAAACAGATATATAATGGAATTACAAGTGTATGTACAGTTATTTATTCATTTTAACACAAGACAAATTTTACTGCAGAATTTACAGTGACAAAGAAATATAAAGTTTTAAACAGATTGTGATCCACTCCATTCCCCACCTTTTTAATTCACAAACACATAGAGATGTCTTCACTGAACTGAAATATGGATTTGTAGTCGTTTGCGGTACAGGTCTGTTGTTGTAACTGTTGCTGCTATGTTATTAAATCTAATGCTACTTACTCCATGCTCTGTCGTCAGCTGCCACCCCATGTCTGGGGAGTGTAAGTGTAAGCCCGGCTGGTCGGGTCTGTACTGCAACGAAACATGCACCCCCGGGTTCTACGGAGTGTCGTGCCAGCAGGTGTGCCACTGTCAAAACGGCGCAGACTGTGAAAGTGTGACCGGAATGTGTATCTGTGCCCCAGGTTTCAAGGTATGGCCACAAACCTACCATTTATTTTTGTACTACTACTCTTGTTAATGTATTTATTTTTTGCATTGACATTAACAATACTGCTTCTCATATTGTGTATAAAGATATATTTTCTGTGTTTATTTTTATTTTGTAAAACATTTTTTACATGTCTTTTACTGTCCTGTACTTTCTGCTGTGACATCCAAAAAAATCCCTGTCTGAGATGAATAAATACCACCTTTTTTTAAAATAAATTATATGGAAGGAATTTAAAATGAATTATTGGCAGATTGCTGTTTTGTTTTGCAATGTATAGGGATAACTTTCTAATCATTTCACTGTTTCCTCCAGGGACCCAACTGTTCAATCTCTTGTCCATTGGGAACGCATGGAGTGAACTGTTCCTCCAAATGTAATTGCAAGAATGGGGGCCAATGTTCAACGGTGGATGGAGCCTGCTCCTGTAAAGCAGGTGTGTAGTAAAAGGCTTCAGTCATTCGGAGCAGGGGTATGTCCAGAGAGGTGCCTGGGGTGGCACACACCCCCCAAAAATGTTATTGGCCACCTAAATGCCACCCCAACTAAATATGGTAGTTGATAGGAGTTGAACTTGTCAATCATAATCAAACAGAAAAAGCACTTTTTGTATTTAACTACACAATGCTTTGTAAGTTAAAACATTGTACAAATGCAACGTCACTTTATTCATTTTGTGACATATATATTCTCCACCCCTACTAAATGATTATGGACACATACCACTGGTTTGGAGGTCATACTAAACAGACCTAGTTGAGAGACCAATACATGGTTGAATTCCATTATACTCAGAAAATTATCTTAAAATGCTTCAACAAAAGGTTTAATCTTAAAACACTGGATTAAAAACTTATAAAATACAAGACATTTCAGTGTTCATCCAAACACCTTCACCCATCAGTTAAGTGTGCACAGGAAGTAACTCTGGCTTTAATACACAAGGCAGTCACATGATCAAACTGCTGAGATGTCGTTTTTAATCCAGTGTTTTAAGATTAAACCTTTTGTTGAAACTACAATTACCTGGATGCATAAATGAATCTCCATAGTCTTAAAATGCTTCTCAAACCTACCTACCCAGGTTGGTATGGAGTGGACTGTTCCATCAGCTGTTCTAGTGGTACCTGGGGATTGGGCTGCAACCTTACCTGCACATGTGGAAACGGAGGGGCCTGCAATGCTTTGGATGGACGTTGTGCCTGTTCCCCAGGTTGGAGAGGAGAGAAGTGTGACCTCTATTGCCAGGTACAAAGACTGTACACTGTAAAACATTAGAATATAACATTCATGTTCTTATGATTTCGTAAGCTCAATTTACAGTTGTACATAGAGCAGCATGTACACAAGAGGTCATGGCGTTTCCGACCCCGAATGTACATGAACCGTATCCGGAAACGGAATCGCCAGATGGCGGCGTCTGCTTCATTGAACTTCATAGTGACTTCATATTTAGATGCATTGTATTTCTGGTGCCACTCAAATTATTTGCCTAATATTTTACTGCATATAATTTCAGACTGACAAGCTCTAAATGTGACTCATCTCAAGTTTGTGTCAGCCATTTTAAATTATCTTCTTTCGCCCATCCTTCCCAGAAAAGGCATTTGTTTCTTTTCTTTTCATTTCTGGATAATAAGATAACTGTGCTGTTTACTGACAAATACATTTTTATGTCCCACAATATGAATAACTATTCCTGTTTGTGGTTCTCCTCAGGATGGCACCTATGGCATGCACTGCAAGGAGCGCTGTGACTGCAGTCACGCAGATGGATGTCACCCTTCCACTGGCCACTGTCGCTGCCTGGCAGGGTGGACAGGTGAGTGTGGTGCATTCGCAGTGCAGGGGTTTCATGCACAGTAGTCTCACAAATCAGATTAATGAGTCTGATAGCAGACAAGCCTAAGGGTGAATGGGGCGTTTCACTCTATTTCGCTTTATATTTATCTCAACTAATCACGTTGCTGGAGGTGGGGATCTGTAAGTGTGTAATTAGCTAACATCGAACACAAACTCGGCCTAGCAAACCGAACAGGATGACAGGCACGGTTCGGTGTGCAAATGCACATGACTGGGATGGATTGATATACGGTACGGCAGGGAAAAAAGGGACGCCTGATTTTAGCACATTCTGGAGTCACAGCCATAATACTTTACAGTGATACTTTAGCGGGACTTTATTATACTTTATTACAGTGCTTAATTTGTAAATCACAAGGTGCCGGAACTGCCCTTGTCGCCGCTTGTCGAGGCTTTTCTGACTCGTTTCGAAGCGTCATGCAACTCTTCCTTCTTTTTGAAAAAAGACAGTAAATTCAACTGTCTTTTTGACATGTTTGCATTGAAAAGGTAACTCTTTCTTCCTCTCTGCTGCTTGCTCCCCAGATGCAGCAAATTTCTAAAGTTTTTGTCTGGGAGGCGTCAACAACAGATCTGCGACTCTTTCAAATAACGTTGTTTTATCTTAATAAACAACATGAAATTCATGGGATTTGTTCTGTAAATGATTATATTAATATTATTGTTTTAATTTATACATTTTTTAAACTTTTTTTTAATATTAATATTTTTTTCTACACGAGAGGTACCGGATCAGCCCAAATAAGTGCCGGAACACGGGCAGGCCAAAACCAAGAGGTGCCAGATCCTGTTCCGGCAGGATCCGGCACAAATTAAGCCCTGGGTATGGCAGTGTACCAGTTAAGACACAACTAGTCAAGTAAATATACATTGACCATGCTGGTGCTGCGACGGACGTAAATGAATCCGACCTAATTACAGGAACACAAAGTGACTTTGCCCTGTTATTAACGACCTGTAAAAAGGGTCCATTCAATGTGGTAGTATGAAATTAAATTTAACTTGAGTTTCGTAGTGGGTTGAATAAGTTAATCTTTGTTGATATTAAACATTTCTAATTGTCCTTTGGAGTGATTTAAGACTGGATTGCCTGCAGGCAAATATATGGGTACGGGTCAGCAAAACTACTGACAATTGAGATTTCCTTCCTTTTTTTTTGTCTCCTGGTTCAATCATAGAGAATGGCCTGTGATCATTTTACAGCAATGTCTGACGCCAGTATATTTTAATTGTTTGAATGATCATTTAATTTCTGTGAAATTATCTCCAAATCCCATCACATTCTTCCAACTTACAGTCAGTAATCAGTGAAACTTAACCCATGTCTTTGGACTTACAATAGGAATAGATATTATATTTCTATGCATATTTACACCATGTCATATAATGTATTACTGTAAATGATATATCGAACACATACTGTGTATCATATATTGCATTGGATATCATATGTAATATCGTATGTATGTAATGTGTATCGGATCATATCGTCATACAATATTGTATCATACATATAATATAAAACATAAAGTGTATACTTAAATAACTAATCCAAGCTGCTGGCAACTCAGTGAATGGCATAATACACAAAAGTATTTTTTGTAATTATTTAATTTCAATTGAAATCAAAAGAAAATAACTAAAGGAATTATTTCTGGCACCAAGATATATCATAAGGAAAGCCTTCATGTTGTTATATAATAACTCAAAAGTGCAAGGTGTTGTGCTGTCAGAGCAGCAGAGCAAGAACATGTATGCGTCACCCCCCCGGTGTTACGAAGGACCGGTCGTTCAGCGATTATAATGGAAGGTAATCATGTCAATAAGTAGGCCGCTAATAACCATAAACACAGAGGGTGAGAGCACTCTGAAAGTGGAAAGCTATTGTACAACTTATGGCGAATAATTACAGCTCATGGCGGGGGGTCTTCTGGGGCCTCACTTCCCGTTTCATCGAGAGACACCTGCCCATTTTAAAAAAAAGTAAAACCTTGAATGGGCGTCATTACTGCATTGTTGCTGTACTGTACTGTACTGTACTTTATGCCACCACCACTGCCACCACCAGTGCCACCACCGCTGCCACCACCAGTGCCACCACCGTGCTCCTGTTCTAAAGCGATTCAGTGGATTTTGTGAGCGAGCGCTTCGGGGGCCCCTTTGGGCCCCTGCAGAAGCGATAGTGTCAGTCTGCTGAGTCGGCGCTCAACAAGACGCGCGGCACGGTGCTGCAGGCACTTAGCTGGCTCCCCGGGAAGCACATCTGTGAAAAAAGAAAAGGAGAAAAAACCCTTGGAAACGGAGAAAGAGGAGAAACCTCCTCCTCCCTCCACGGGAGGGAGGAAAAGGGGAGAGAAGGGGAGGGTAAACTAAAATGGGTTGCCGAAATTAGAAAAAGAGAATGTATCCTTTTTATTTTCGTGTGAGGGACCCATTGTGGCGGCTTTCCTGCCTGTGACTTTAGTCTGGAAATCTCGCTCTTCAATCTCTCGGACCACCCTCCCTCCCTCCCTGCACAGAGGTCACTGGCGCTCTCCGCTCGCCCCAAGTGATGCTGCGGCGCCGCAATTAAACTACCCCTCTAGATGGACAGAGAGAGAGAGAGAGAGAGAGAGAGAGAGAGAGAGAGAGAGACGGTAAGAATGGGAAAGGGAGCGAGAGATCCTTTGGCCATCTTCTATTGAATATCTCGCGTTACAAAGAGCATTTTTCATTAGCTGGACAGATCCCCTTCCTTCCACCCCCAACCCGACACATATTCACTTCTCCCCACCACACAGGCAGGGTGATACGTGTGATCAAGTAGCCAGCATAGCTGACGGCAAATAATGACTTAGTGTGTGTGTGTGTGTGTGTGTGTGTGTGTGTGTGTGTGTGTGTGTGTTATCTGACTAGCCAGTAG
>JAOPJI010000107.1:4936944-4952225 GCA_027122695.1 Merluccius productus
AGCTTCGCTTCTGCTGCAGCCATGTTGGATCCGTACGAACAAACTACAAGCTTCCGTCTGTCGAATAGTACGCGTCAACGTCTTTCCGTCCCTCCTCGTTCTGTGATTGGATATCAAAGCCTAGCAAATTCTTGCGAGAGGAACCGGTCAACCTGGCAGATCAAAATTTCGAGTGCGCAAGGCAGCATGGGTATACCCAGGCTAGGGGAAGATGGTAAAAAAAGTCAAATATCAACAAGAACTGAACAAGGTTGGATCCCAAAAAAATTGAAATCGCTAGTAAAGGGGATTTGCAGAGAAAATCCAAGGAAACTATGTAACAGGATTACATTCAGAACAGATGTGCTCTTCAATTGGTGAACTTCTTACTGCTCAGTCGGCAGGGCAGTCTGCCCAACAGCTAGGGTTGCTGGTCCTATCCCTCCTGGCACTCTGTTGTTGTTGTTAAGCAACATACCAATGGGTTGTGATCTTTGAAGGTTTGCGTAGCTGCTGGAGTAGGGACTGTGTACGCATGAGACGACTTTGAGAAATGAAGGCTAACTGGTTGTTGCTTTGACGGAAATAAAATCTATAAACGACAGCTCTTGGGAACTGTGTAACTAGGGAGACGGTGTCACTGTGGTTGTTATTGAAATCTCACCTAGTATTTTTTTTAAACGGACAATGGCAAAATATATACTTGAGTCGTATTGTTATACAACCCAAAAACGACAAATATTGAGATTGTACATATCGTCTTGTATTTGGGTAGAATTAGTGTCCTCCTAAAAATGTGCTCTAGTTGGCCTAAGGGATAAGCAGTGAATCTTTGGAACGGTTCCCATAGCGATAAACCCAACAAAAGGATTAGGAGCCATCTGACGTGTTGAAAATGAGGAGTATTCTACCCTCTGCTCCCTTTTCCACTTCGCTCCCCCCCCACCACTTCATTAAATCCTGTGGTGCTTAACATATTTGCTTTGATGTGCGCTAGCCGCTTCCTTCACAAGCCTGTTTATATATCCCTCACCGAAGAGTTCAGTAAGACCACTTCCAAGGTCACCAGAGAATGTGGACAGAAATTAAGAAAAGGCATTGTCTGTATCATTACTCGTAGACTGCCCTTTTCTTGTTGCTGGATTGAAACTGCTTTTTTCAATGTGTTGGTTAGAATAACAATGACCCTGCTGTCATTGCTGTGTGTCTCCCACCATTAGGCCACAGTGTTTGGTGATGACAGGTTACCCCAACTCTCGCCCGGCCCTGCTGAATCTGGTGCACAGCTTCACCAAGAACGTGGGCTTGATGATCTGTGGCCATGTTCGCACCGTGAGTACCAACAAGGATGGTTTGGGAAATGTTTTGCTGTTGTCATTGTTGGATATTATTGCGCACCGCAGTGGCTATTATCATTCATCCGCTATCTCCTGTAAGTGGCGCTAACTAATGATGGTGCATCATAAATTAATGGCTTATTTGCCAGGGGTGGGCAACTATGTGGTCGCTTGGGGGGGAGGCACAGTGTGTATGCACCGAGTGCCAGTGGGGGCCAGAATGGACATGTAGATACAGCTATGTAAACAGTCAACCTGTTTATGTGTTTAAAGGACAATACTGATCTGGTGATGAAAACATCCTGGCTTCAGTAAAACATCTGCTACCAATATAATTTCCCAAAATGTATTTGTTTTACCGAACCTGCCAGAGAGTATTTAGCGGGTGTGCACCACCAATGTAAACAATAGCTTTAGCACTTTGGTAGCAGTACCTCTAACTGTTAGCAGCCTTCTTCATTCACTAATTCGAATAGACGTGTTACTGCCATTGTTTACTTTCGTGGCAAGGGCACACACGCGCTAAATGTTCTTCGGCAGGATCTGTAAAACGAAGTAATTTTGACAAATTACATTGGTAACAGATGTTCAAGTAAAGCCAGTAGAGACAGTTACGATGGTGTCATCACCAGACTGGTATTGTCCTTTTAATTGTACTTATTCATATGGAATTGTGACATTGATCATTTCCATTGCAGATATTCTGTGCACTGGTTGATGCTCACAAACTGTGGTCAAATTGCATCCTTTTGAGATATTTATCTGCGCAATTGTTTGAAATCAAACTGAAAGTCACACTTTCTTCAGAGTAGCACTCTCTGAATAATTGCATTTATTATTCAAAGTACTTTTATCAGTGCACAGTATCAGCAATACCCAAAGGTGTCTGGAAGAAATCGTATATTGCTTCCCTAAATCTAACAAATATAAGTATCAAATAATATCGTATTACATAGAATCGATTCGATCTGTAAAACTCGTGCGTTTCAGTTCAATACGATTCTAACTAAAATAATCGTCGCTGTATCGAATCGGGCTTGAAAGGAGAGATGCACAGTCCTAGACACGAGATGGCTAAAAGCACTAGCTATTAGCACGGGAAGAGAAACCTAGATGAGTCATGCAGTGAACATGCCTCACTCTTCAGTTATCACAACGTAGTTTTATTTCCTCCATGTCTATGAGAAATAAAGCTATGTGTATATATTAACATTATTATATTCTATATATTGCTACTTTTAAATCTCTTCTCAAAACAAACTATTAAGCCCAATTCCTTTGTTTGTTTCCCCCCTGCCCTCCTAAATGGTAACTGATTCTAGTCGTATTTCTTAAATTGTATTCTATTAATCGATTTTTTTGACCCGATCACAGGGATCCAGGCGGCCCAACTTCAAGGAGTTGTCCGCAGACCACTCACGCTACCAGCGTTGGCTGCTCAGGAACGAGACCAAGGCCTTCTACACCCCCGTGTTTGCTGAGGACCTGAGGCAGGGCACCCAGTATCTACTGCAGGTCGGACTTCCTGCAACTGGAAATGAACCCATAAAACAGCTGGTTTTAACAGAGCTTCTTGTGAGGGGATAAAAGCAAATAAAGTTCCAAGGAGGAATAGTGTTTGCCAAGGCATTTGGTGTTGACACTATGCCCAATTGAATGTCCACTGAAGCTGAAAGCACCAAGAATGATAAATAGGCAGATTAAACTGCGATTTAGTTTGAAATGACCACACACGTAGCTGTGTGATAAGATAAGACTGACCTGGGAACTTGAGTGCCGGTGGCGTATGAATAACAAATACAGAGTCAAACAAAAGAATAATAACTAAATCAAAAAAGTTGTGGCATCTGGTTTTATTAAATTAATCTACCTCATAGGCTGCTGGACTGGGCCGGCTCCGACCCAACACGCTGGTTTTTGGCTACAAGAATGACTGGAGGGATGGGGACATGATGAATGTGGAGACCTACATCAACATGATCCAGTGAGTACCATATTGCCGTTATGGTTGTTCATGCGAACAACACTAAAATGTTGACCTCCCTGGTGTGTATCACAGTGTAACTCTAACACAGGATTACCACACTCAACAGTGCAGCGTTTGACCTTTTTATCCAAGCATGGTTCTAAATAAGTCATGTGACCTTGAGGATTTCAGTCGAGTCTCTAGTGAGTGTGAACTAGTAAGGATAATAGAATGGTTTTGATAGCATGATTATAGAATGGAAGGTCAAAGATGATTGGGTTACAGTATATTAAAATCGTTTAATATATTAAAATAACTGCTTATGGGCTAAGCAATGTGGATTCAGTAACAGACTGTAGCTTGCAGTGTGCTAGTATTCTAACTGCATTTCTTGAATTTAAAATACAGAATGTAGTGGTAGCAATTTTATTTTTGAGGTTTCTTTTTTTTCTATTAAGGGTACATAGTAAAAGTGTCTCAGCAACCCTACTCTGGGTATTTAAAAAGGTTTAATAAATGGTTGTGTTGCAGTATTTGGTACATGAGAAGTGACTGTTGTAAGACCTGGACAATATCCAACATTTCAACAATGTCTGCTTTTCAGCGATGCCTTTGACTTCCAATATGGTGCTGTCGTTCTCCGACTGAAAGAAGGACTGGATGTCTCCCACATCCAGGGACAAGGTAACACACACATACGCACACACACACTAGTGTGGAAATTTGCACACCGGTGGATGTTCTTCTGAGGACACCGCGGTTACTGCTGTACCGTCGTTTCTGGTTTATTCAGATTTATTAGATTACGCATGTTTGTGCTATATTTGGCCTATGTGATGAAACTGATAAAATGTCATTACGCTTATTTATTGATAAGAAAAAGCCTTTATTAGGCTGGAATTTTTGTTTTGTGCACGACAGTCCCGATATCCAACACTGTCCTGCAAGTAGAGGAGAATGTCCCGCATTTAGGGCTCGCCCGAATACATAATTTCAAGCTTTGAATAATCGTTCAATATTCAAATAGTTTATTTGAAAAACAAAGGAAATTCACAGTGCGTATCTTTCCCTGTCTGAATCGGAGCAGGCAGAAACCAATTCAATTTTATTTGTATAGTGGCAATTCATAACAGAAGTTATCTCAGGGCACTTTTCAAATGGAGCAGGTCTAGACCGAACTCCTTTACATTTACAGAGACCCAACAGTACCACTGCTGCAAAATCACGTATTTATCAACGTTTCAACGGTTCAATTCGTTAAAACAAATGTTATTTTAATAACGCAATTCTCACTGGATGCCAGGTGTCAAAGTATTCGAATAGTGTTCTAATATCCGAATACAAAACTAACAAAGGATAATTTGGTTATTCGGGGCCAGCCCTATATATACGTGTGTGTGTGTGTGTGTGTGTGTGTGTGTGTGTGTGTGTGTGTGTATATATGAACACAGTGCTGCTGTACAACGCAAATAAAAGTATCAAGAATGTCCCCTTTGTCTCATTGACTTTCGCGACCAACACTTTTTTTTCAAAACTTTTTGATTTGACAAACACTCACAGACGCACGCGGGTCCCATTTCAAGTTTGGTTGCCACAAAAAAATCGAATAGTTTACTGAATCTAATCTTTATGTGACCTGTATTTATACCTTCTATACTGAATTACTAAATAGCATTTGTCTCTTTTGTACTTTTTTCCAGTAACAAAAGTGTGCCTATTTAACTTTGTCTTCTCCACACGTGTGTTCTCTCCTAGACGAGTTGCTGTTGTCTCAGGAGAAGTCCTCTGGGATGAAGGACATCGTGGTGTCCATAGACATGAGCAAAGACTCAGACGGTGACTCCTCCAAACTCTCCTCCAAGGCCACTAGTCTCCAGAACAGCCCGGCCATTCAAAAAGGTTTGAAGCTTTTTAGTCATCCTCTCATTCACATTAATTCCATACAAACACAAAAGAAATGTGTGGAGGTTGCAGCTATAAAGAGCTGAAAACGGCACCGCTAGCGCTAAATTGTGGTTGTCCATGCTGGCGCAGATGGATGAAACGTTATCACAGACAACAAACAACGTTGGTCACGCAGTGCTGTGAAATGGTGGGGAGCACTAAGGATCAATGGGCTTTTAAAAGCATCTCGGTAGCATGTGCACATTCTGTTTGCACTCAAAACAAACACATGCTCCTCTGACAGGAAGTTGCCTCTCTGGGCCGTAATCTTTCACATCCCACAGAGTTGTGTGTGTTTTATGTGTCTTTCTGCACGCTTTATATTTGTACGCAAGAGTGTGACCACATGTCCCATGTGTGTATAAGTTCCTCCCACGAGACCCCAAGCCCGCAAAACAAATCTGCTGTTCCCACATTGTGTGAGAAGCTGTTCCTGTGGGGACAAGTTGTCCCACACATCCGTCCCTGACCCCAGGTTCTCCTTCCAACGCGGGACCATAGCTGCATAGGCTTTTATTAACTTGAAATCTGCTGACGCGTTTAAAAGTCACTGCACAGAATAATAATAGTGTCTGTGAATACGTGTCCATATGTGCTTGCTTGGTGAAATATTGATGGAGAGAAAAAAAATAATATCCTGTGCACAACGAACAAACTTTATTTAATATGTGGAAGCCCATTCAGAGCTCTCGGTGAGGTAATTTTCCATTCTGTCATTACCTCATCTCACCTTATTTCAGTAAACCTTTCGAGCCCATTGGAAAAATGACACTCTGTGAGCAAGAACTGGGTGTTGCATCCAATCCACTTTGATTTTGCTCGTAAGAAAGAATTGGCTGTTCTTTCTATTGACTTGGCTCATGATTGCATAAGAAATCTAGATATCCTTGGTGAATTGTAACAGAAAAGCTCCAGTTTCCATTTGACACTCATGGAAAAGATTTTGATGCCAATCCCATTGAAGGACAGTTTTCCAGCTCCATATTTTTCTTATACGACGACCTGGTAAATCGTAGGGGTTTCACAGAATAGTCGACTTAGTCGACAAGAAAGCAGTCGCATTGTTAGTGTGGTCAACAGTATCTCCAGCTCAGACAAGCTTGCTGGGGGTTAAGTCCAATCAGATCGCGGCTCATTTGTTAACAGTCTCTCGGAGCCAATCGAGGACTCTGCTATTTCACCTACCCGCAGATTGGTCCCGCCTACATATAAACCCTTTCCCGGAGCCAGCGGGGACCACTGCTGCAGAATCATGTCATCAACTGATCATTTATTCCTTTTTATTTCTAAACTATTAGTAGGTTGAGCTTTCTGGTATTTTTGGCCTCATTTAAACATTGAAATAGCTGCTAAATACGTTCATTATTAAAACCATTATTATGCTTTATGATTTGTATTTTTTTTGTTTATCCTGGCAACATCAATCAAATGTTAACACCGCCATCTCCTCTTTTGTTTTTCTGTTTGTACCTTGTTTTTTCTTTCTCTTTTTTTCCATTGCACAGATGAAGATGATGATGGCAAAGCTCCGACTCAGCCACTATTGGGAAAAGGCAGGACATTCAGTTTATTGAGTTGCATTTTGGTGCCTTTTTTCCTTGTTTTCTAATATTAGGCCACATCTCTCCCTCTCCCTCTCCGTGTCTGTTCCTTGCTTCATCTCAACACCGGGACTAATAGTTCCTTGCCTGTCCATAACACACATACTACTTGCATATCCTACCGCTTTTTGTCGTTGTCACCTGACGATTAACAGGAATTGGTCTTGGGAGTAGACTGCTTGCTATCTCTGTCTTACGTCTCCTTTCTCTCTCTGCTTAGTGTTTCCGGCATTCCAGCCAGTTGGCTTTCCAACACAACTTGCTTCCCCTTCTGTGATATTTTTCTGTCTTCTGTAACAGTGTTTAACTTCTAGCTTGTAGCACTCTTCCAGAAGCTGTGTGTTATTCTGTCTTTGCTTTGTCTCATGAAAATCCTTTTTTATGGGGTGCTGTGGTGTGCTTTAATCTCCTCCAACTGATGTTTAAAGCCTCTGCTTCTCTGCTTTTACACCCTTTTATCTCCACTGGGAGTCATTGTAGATACATTTGGTTTAAGGACATTAAGTCACTAGTTTTCTTCTGTTTGTCTTATTGATCTTCCTAACATAGAACTCACGCAACTGCATACCATAATTCTATGAAACCTAAAACAAAGTGCATTTATTGTGGAATAGGGCAATTGAACTCTATTTCTAGTCCTTACATTTACGTCATACAAATGGCCGGTAAAATTTGGGAAATTGTGAGGTCTCTTGATTGGTATTCGTTATGACAATGTTTTTCTTTTTTGTGAAAAGTAATACTTAAGAATTCTATTCATTAATTCTGCTATTTCTTGCTTTGTTATTTAAACAGTGCAACGATAGTGTGCGTGTGTGGGGTACCAACTCAGAATGTCTTGGCTCTTTCTGCTGTGTGACGTGTGTTTGGCATTATTCCAGACAAGAAGAGCCCCACTCTGCCGCTAAACGTGTCCGACCAGAGGTTACTGGAGGCCAGTCAGCAGTTCCAGAAGAAACAGGGCAAGGGCACCGTTGATGTCTGGTGGCTGTTCGATGATGGAGGTGAGAAAGACTAGAAGTCAAGCCAAATGGACACAATATGTCTACCTATCAATGGTTTACTGTTCATCGGTAACTATTTGCTAACTAAATTTGGCAATGGGCATTAGTTGGCAAAATTGATGAAAACGACAAATGTATACTTGACTGATTTATGTACAACAATATCATATATATATATATATATATATATATATATATATATATAACAATGGTGTTAAATATATACATTTTATGAATGCTAAATTTTTCCAGTTTCCTATTTCTCTTGAGTGAAAATAAGCTGTGCTCTATGCTGCATTTTTACTGCACCCATCATGTATTTCCAAGGTTTAAAATGACTTGGTTTCTAAAGTACAATCCGATCCACCGACTATACATACAAAAAAAAAAACTGGTCTTAAAATTTTTAGTCTGTGTAGAAAAAGAAAATGGAAATACAAAATTACATTTCGACCTAAAGTTGTAGTGAAAATGTTACATGGCCAAGGTTTAAACCTAACGCAAGTATAATCTTTTAAGCTTATTTTATAGGCTTGTGTTTTATATATGTGACACGGTTAAAATAAGAAGGGCACATTTCGAGCAGTGTAGCCTGATTATAAAGATGTTGAGTCAGGTGTGTGGGCTTTCCTTTACTTTATCAAGATAAAAATGAGGACATCCGGTGCACACTAACAAATCATTTCAGCATGATGCATCTTGCAAGATGGAGCCTAATGTATTTCTATTTTGAAGTCATGTTTGTGTGTGTATATGCTTGTTTGCCACATTAGGTGGTCCACTTTGAACACAAATCCTAACAAACTGAAGGCAGCCAGAAAGACTGTTTTCACTTTGTCTCTGATTGTCTTCCACCAGGCCTGACTCTGTTGATTCCCTACCTGTTAACTAACAAGAAGAGATGGAAGGACTGCAAGATCCGTGTCTTCATCGGAGGCAAGATCAACAGGATTGACCATGACCGCAGAGTGTAAGTTCTGTGTACTTTCACTTCCATAGCTACACTCTACTGGTTCATTTTGAACTAGGTAGGTTTACATCTTCATTTACATTCAAAGCAAATAAAACAGAATCGCATTAAATATTTGCCAGAATATGAGGCTCTGAACATAATTAATCACATGGCAGCCAGGCTATTGTTGCAGGCAGCCAGGCTATTGTTGCAGGCAGCCAGGCTATTGTTGCAGGCAGCCAGACTATTGTTGCAGGCAGCTAGGCTATTGTTGCTAGCAGCCTAGACTTTTGTTGCTAGCAACGACTAATGGTGCTAGCGGAGAGCAGTGTTGCTAGCATTGCTAGTGTGCCAGAAGCACCAGAATAGGCACAAGGAGTGACCTTCGTGAATGTGGCATTATAGTTGGTTCTCCGACGACCGCAAGCCTCTTGTAGGTGGAAGGGTGTGAGAGCAGGACCCACTACTTCGGACCGTGTCTTGATGGGTTGCAACAGCTGACTCTCCCTCTACCTGATGCTGTTGTCAGTGAAGAGACTGAACATGTCTCACTGGTCAGTTCGCTGGTCTTCACTGGCCATCCAAAGAAAACCTAGACATAGATTGACAGACCTGGGCTAATCCAGGTTCCTTTTGCATCATGCTGAAGGATGGTTCAGAATTTGGCACAAGCTGCAGGAGTCCATTAAGCCATCTTGTTTTGTATCACCATAACAGGCCTGGTGGAAGTGTAATAGTGTAGAGAATGTCTTCCTGGCACTCATTAGGCTCCTGGAACCCATTGAAGAACCGTCTGACTGCATGGGCTCTCTAACCACTGATTTAGTGTCCTTGCCGTCTCTTTCAATCTCTCTCTTCTAGGGTTGCGCGATTTTCCGATAGAACGGTATATCACAGTTATATAAAATTATGACGGTGTCCATGTCAGTACTGTCTCCTTACTGTAACTGTCCACTGCTGTCATTTAAGGCTAGAGATTTTGATCCGATGTCAGCCAATCAGTGAGATGTGCTTGAGCACGAGGTATGAGCCGTTAATAATAATAATAATAATAATAATAATAATAATAATAATAATAATAATAATAATAATGCATTCAACTTGTATAGCGCTTTTGCCTCAAAATGGTTTGATCCACTGTCTCCCCCAGCCCTCAGCAGTGGCATTTTGGACAAATTGGAGTCTGTCATTGGTGGCTGACCTCCAGTAAGTACCAAGTAGTTTAAACAAGGATATGTTAGACATACTTCTACCACTTATTTATAATGTAAGCTGTGTTTACAGCACTACTTTTGGTGTCTCCCTCCGTAATTGCCCCCCCCCTCCCAAAAGTTGATTATCCGATTTTCGCTCCTAAGTACATGTATAGAAAGACGAGTAGGTAGTAAAAACTTGAGGAAACATGAAAATGGAGGGAGGGGAGAGAAGGGAAGGAGGTTAACTGATGAACGCAAGCTTGAAAAGGTGGGTTTTGAGGGCCTGTTTGAATGATGGCAGGGTGTTAGCCTGTCGGATGTAGTTGGGAGGGCGTTCCAGAGGGCGGGTGCGGCAACTGAAAAGGCCCTGTCATCCCAGGTACGGAGCTTGGTCCTGGTGGTTTTTAGTGTGGTTGTGTCCGCAGACCTGAGGCATCGGGTAGGGGTGTTGTGGAGGAGGTCGGAGAGGTAGGGAGGGGCCAAGTTATTTATGACTTTGTAGGTGGTAAGTAGTATTTTTAAAGTGAATCCTATATTTAAAGAGCCATTGGAGGTTGTGAAGGATGGGTGACGTGATCTCGGCCACGGGTGGTGGTGAGCATGCAGGCAGCGTGGACGTATTCAAGTTTATTGAGGATTTTGTTAGGTGAACTGCAGTTGCAGTAATCGAGTCTGGAAGTTATGAGAGCATGGATGAGGGGGTTGAGGACCTGGGTGGAAGGGGTGACCCTGGAGCCATGATGTTGAGTGAGACGGGGTGGAGCAGGTGAGGAAGTTTGGGCCAATGATGAGGATTTCAGATTTATTGCAGTTGAGTTTGAGAAGGTTCTGTTGCATCTATGATTGTATGTCTGCAAGGCAGGGGGGGAGGTTGGAGTGGGTGACTGGGGTGATGGTTTTGAAGAAAAGGTAAAGTTGAGTGTCATCAGCATAGCAGTGGAAATGGAGGCTGTGATGGCAGAGGATCTGTCTATAAGATGAATGATGTACAGAATGAATAGGAGGGGACCAAGCACTGAACCTGAGGGACTCCATGGGTGACTGGGGCGGTGGAGGATTTGCAGTTATTTAGATGGAGATGTATTGATGCCTGAGAGATAAGAGTTGTGACCAGTGCAACCAGACAGTTTAAAGCAAGGTGTTCAAATGAGGAGGGGGGCTAAAATGGCAGCTAGCACTATGACTGTGAGTGGGAAGAAGAAAAATGCGACAGGTCCTGTCTGGCAGCATTTTGGTTTCAAACTGGATAAGATAGGTTGACGTTTGGGCTATGCAAATATTGAGCGAGCTATAAAGTGTTGAAGAATTTCTTTCTTGCTCCACAAGCTTGAAAAGTAAGATGAGTGCGAATTAGTAAAATGATGAAAAAACTATATCGGCATACATGCAGAATATGGAGAAAAAACATGAAATACGATGCCATTGCTGTTCTCAAGCTGGCTGGCTATGTCGCTCCATCTCCCAGTGCAACTGCTTGTCAAAATCACCCCGTTTGAGGCAACCGATAGCCAGATATAATGCTGATTTAATAATTCCTTTTGGCTTATAGGCCTAGCCTAGACTACTAACACAAAGTTATGAATAGCAATGAATTATGACCTTCCTAAGCTTGCTAGTCTATTACTCAAACATGCCTAGTAGCAGGGATGGCTGGTTTCAATGGGCTAAGAGGGCGAAGCCCTTCCTATCTTGAGGCGGAAAAGGCGAGAAATGACATGCATGGAAACAGATTATTTGTTTTGGTTCAAGAGCAACAGCACCCCCTATTGTTTGTAAATAATTGATCACAGTCAATCAAATGGGCTGATCATCGTGAGTTCCTCAGATATCTTCGGATTAACATTGAACTACTATCAAGTGTGTGATGTATCATACATGTGGCACACCCACTCAATTTGTGTTACATTGGGGGTAAATGTACTCCATTCCATACACCCCGAAGACGGCGAAACTAACCGAAAAAGAGAGAAAAAAAGTGTGTGAGTGTGTGAGAGAGAGATAGATTTATTGGTAACAGACATCAAATCGGACCAAACAGGCCCCGGTAATCCAAACGATGATTTTGAAAATGCAACAGTAATTTTTTTTTATTTTTAGGGAAGACTGGATAGACGGTTATGATGATTTTCGATTTTACTTTCCATTTTCACCGCATAAAGTTGGTTTTACAACATATATTTTAACTTTTGATCAAATTAAACCCTAGATATTCTTGTTCAGCTGAAAATGATTAGACTAAATATATTATGATTGCATATGGTTGCTGTAAAACAACTTGTCATTGTTTCCTATAAGAAAAAGACAAGTAGGGCAATCAATTGAGCTCAAGGGAGTGTCAATTACAAGCGATTAAAATAAATAAATAAATACATTTTAAAAAAGAAACTCAACATGAGTTCACCCAAAAATAAATGTAAATAATTTCACTGCCCCTATAATAGTTGCCACTGCCTAGTAGCCTTATACTGGATTTGTTAATGATGTATTATGTATGAAACAAGAATGGGGAAAAAAGTGATTTGCAGAAGAGAACGTACCGGCACATTGGAAACGGACGGTATAAGATGAGCTCTTGCTTAATTATCTGAATTTTTTGTACGGTTAAACCGTACACCTCGATATTTTGGGGAGAAGATTTTAGTGGTTTTAAAAAATGGATATCGCCCAACCCTAGTCTGTCCCTCTCACAGACACACACACCTTCCCTTCTTTCTCCCATTGTCCAACACAGCTGCCTCCTGTCTCATTGGGTTGGATAAAATTAGCCCAGTACTAACAACTATGCCTTTCTTTCTATATGTCAACAGAGATTGACCTGTGCAGTTGGCCATCTAATCAACACTTTTGTTGACCATTAGAAATAATAAAACTAATGCTACATACTACATGAGAATAAGCTCTGCTTATAAAACATTTACACATTTTTGGTTAATATTTTAAGATCTATTCAAGTTATTTTTTCACATGATAATGTTAATCTATTTATAAACTGTCCTAAATGGTATCATTAAAGACATGGATATAGATTATGTTAATATAGTACATTTTAGTAGATTTTCTTTCTCGGAGGGTTGTGGTCCTCAGTCTAACATTAGATATGAATGCCCTGGACCCACAATTATGTCAACCATCAACTATTCAACGTTTTGTACCAGTTAAACCTCTGTCACAGTAGACTTTGTAATTGTTAAACACATTTACCCACCAAGATAGTTTTTGAAACAGTTTGGAAGGTTTCATTCAGAGTGGGTTCTCTGTGAGGATGTGTCACACATATGGTTAGTGGCACAAGAGTGGTGGATACTCTCTCTCAGCATAATGACTGGTGGCAGGTTTGTCATAGATGACATCATCGCTGCCTCCATTGGCTGAGGCCCAAGCATACGAAACTCTCCACATAACTCTATTATGTGGAAAGTTAAAAAAAGCATTTATTTCCATGTGAAATCTTGTGACATTATAGGTATTTATCCGAATATTTTCCTTCCCGTTCAGTATGGCGACTCTCCTCAGCAAGTTCCGGATAGACTTCTCTGACATCACGGTTCTGGGAGACATCAACACTAAGCCAAAGAAGGAGAGGTGAGATATTTGTATAAAGCCCTTTTACCTTCTTTTTGGAAATCTTGGAAAGTGATGTACCACCACTGAAAGTCACTGAGACAGTTAATATATACGGGTGTGTGTGTGTATTTTGTGTATGTGTGGTGGCTGTGTATTTAAGAGCAGGAAATGTGAATGACCTTCAGTTCATTGTTTCTCCAGAGGGTAGTAGAGAGAAAAGAGGGCTTTCGTATAAGCATTTAAATCTACAGAACATATCAACATAACTATTTCTTTCCCAAAAAGAAAGAAGTTTAAAATATGCAGTCACCTGTGGTGTATCTTAATTGCTGCTTAAGCAATTGATCTCAGACCTGATCTCAGAATGCATTTGTTCGGAATGTAATTGCTTGACATTTTTTATTGCTTTTACACACTTGATTTGTTGTTTATTTTATCTTTGGAATTTTTATGACTGTATTGTCTTTAATGTTTTCCAGCATTCTAATGGCATTTAATTGCTAACTTTGTAACTTGTCACCAATGCTGTGAATGAGGATTCTTCCTCAACGGTCTCAAGGTGAAATAAAGGATGAGGATGAATGAGCTATAACACCACTCCTGCCCTTGTTGTTGTTGTGATGCAGCATAACTGCGTTTGAGGACATGATTGAGCCGTACCGGCTGAAGGAGGACGACATGGAGCAGGAGGCGGCCGAGAGGCTGAAGAACAGCGAGCCCTGGAGGATCACAGACAACGAGCTGGAGCTGTACCGCGCCAAGGTATGCACACATTGCCACAATTGAGTCTTCTGTGGATTTAAGGTTGTGCTAGATTTAGATATAGTGTGGCTTATTGATGGCTGGAAGAACTGTATTTTTTTATGAGGGAACTTAAATAACTATTAGATATAGGTGTATATACATATTATACATTACACGTCTTAATTTAGTGTGTGTGTGTCAATTTGTCAAATCAGTATATACCTAGCCATGACTAGCCATGCGTCTGTAAGTCGTCACCATGAATACATTTTTGGTTTAACTTCTCAATGTCTTTAAATAAAAGTATATCATTTATAGACCCTTGATGTCTTACCCCCCAAATGTGTTCTTTCATCTTCTGTTTTTCCCCCCAGACAAATCGCCAGGTCCGACTGAACGAACTGCTCAAGGAGCACTCCAGCACTGCCAACCTTATCGTCATGTAAGTGTGTGTGTGTGTGTGTGTGTGTGTGTGTGTGTGCGTGTGCGTGTGTCACCTCATTGTGTTAACCTCTGGTCCGCTGCCTAGATTGATACCAGCTGATAATGTGCTGGTTGCCAAGGGACATGCCAGCAGTACATTGAGATAACTAACACACACACACGCATTATTATAATGATGATGATGATGATTTGGACTTCTAGAGCGCTTTTCAGGATCGCAAAGACTCTTTACATAGTGGAAAACCAACATTAAAAGGGTAGCCTAAGTGTTCCTGTCCTAAAGTGCTGAACAATGTCTCCATCTCCTCCACAGGAGCATGCCGCTGGCCAGGAAGGGCACAGTGTCCAGCGCCCTCTACATGGGCTGGTTGGAGGTGCTATCCCAGGACCTGCCCCCCATCCTGCTAGTACGTGGAAACCACCAGAGCGTGCTCACCTTCTACTCCTAAGACACAACACTCACCACCCCGTGTGTTCCCAACACACTAACTATCCACATGCACAGCATACCTGGGTGTCAAGCACCACATTAAAAGGTCCACTATATATA
>JAOPJI010000107.1:4952354-4964611 GCA_027122695.1 Merluccius productus
TTTACCCTTGTTTTTGTTTTTTGTGGCCATTTTTTTAAAATTGTTTTTTTTACAATTTTTTTTTTCCATTCACCCCCCCCCCCCCCCCCCCCAACTCCCCAACATGTACGGGGAATTGAAGGTTAGGTTTGCTCAGGCATTATTGTTTTTTTCTCACAAAATGTTCTCACACAAAATGAAAAAAAACGGTTCCACATTTTGACGATGGTTTCTCTCTGGCTGGACGCAAATGTGCACAACGTTGGCATCATTGTTATTGTTTTTATTTCGATTATCTTGATGTCACGGTTCTATTTTTTCAATCTTTTTTTTTATTGTAATGCAGCAATAAACTGTGTTATAGTTTGAGCTTTGGGGGAGAACCATACAGAATGCTTTCCAAAAACACTTTTTAAAGCCTTATGGATGTGCCTTCCAGTTGAATCCGATTAAACTATGGATCTCTATCCATATTGATATTGGTGGATAACGCATACTTTTGTAACTGGGTTTTAAATGTGATTTTATTTAGTTTTAGGTTTTAGTTTTTTTCTGTTGAGTTGTATTTATGAGTGGCTTGCATGACTTTAGTGAAGAGTGTCCACTTAATGACCTGAATAGCTTTTTCCCCCTCTCATTTCTCTTCCTTATTTTAATCGGTTTGTTTTTTAGCTTTTGAAGTTGTTTTTATCCAGTTTAAGTCTTCCTTTTTTTCTTTTTTTTTTTAAATACTGTCAAATGAAATGGTTACATTCTTGGTGCACTAATCACAATAGTAAGGCCACAACTTGGCTTAAACTTTGGACAGTTCAGGAGGAGCTAAAAGAATGTCAGACACAAATGGTCCTGCTTTGTCAGGAATGACTGAAGTCTAAAATATGTTACGCTTGATAATATTATACGCCGCCACATAGCTGCTTGTAAATACAATTAGTAAATTCAGCCTTTTTCCTAGCGCTACCATTATAGTCCCATGTCCAAGGATGTCCTTCTGCCCCGACAATTGACTTAAAAACTTGCCTTAATGCTAGTATTAACATCTTTCATAGTTACTTTTTCTCTTTATAAGCCATAGTGGCTCAATGAATGAGTTCCTGTAGTTACTGAGTGATTATTAATGTGTAAGAGAAGGAAAACGCATTCATGTTCTTCAACTTGTGTGTTCAGGAGTTACTTGTATGTACATACCACTTAGTGTAGTTCCATTTCAAGTCTGCTCGTATGGCTTCACCTCAACAAGTCTGTTACAGTGGGACAGCCAGAATGTGTTATTTTTTGCCCTTCAGGTTTTCCTGTTGTCTATAAAGTTCTGCTTTATTGACTTATCAAGTCTATTTGTGTTTAATGCCATTAACTAATTTACTGTAGACTACGGCAACGAACATGTTCCATTCCTGCCGTTCTTGCCAACACGCTAGACTACGGTTCTGCATTTTGTCTGGCTGTTTTTCGTCTCATTTTGACGACCATCTCACCATTCCTCTGAGGTATAGAATGGGTTTGTCTGTATAAAAAGGGCACATTTATTGATGTGCATGCTGAAATGAGAAGAATGTGTTTGTCGAAGCAGGACTAGGAATGTTTTAAAAGGTCGCTTTTGAAGATATACCTCTATGCATACGAGCTAGTGTCGTACCAGTGATGAACTGCTATCCACTTCTTAGTGTGAAAAGCTTCATTCTGTTGAACTTCAGTTCAGAGTTAAGTTAATTGATTCATATGATTTTTTATTTTATTTTTTTTTTGTGACTTGGATCTAAAAAAATGTAGCTTAGGATATTGGTAGCCTAAAACAAAAATACTAAATGTCATATACATTGAGATCTTATTTTTGGATTTAGTTTCTTCTTTCCCTATACTCCATAGATTTTATTATATATATTAGTCGATCTTCATATAGGCCCCTTTTTCTATATGCAATCAATATTGTGTCACAGTTTGTAGTGGAAGCAACCGTTTCATTACTAATGGAAGATTTAGAGCACATACTTGGATAATAGATGTTTTAAAGAGGGGATCAGATCCAGGCCTACTTGGAGTTAACTGCTGTGTTCTAGGGTTCAATGTATAAACTGCCATACGTTACCACCGCATCCCACCAGTCTGTGTCTGTGTCCAGAGGATACGAATGTAGTAAAACACATTTTAAAGGATGTGCGAGGAATGTAAGCGCTTTTCTTTTCTTTTTTTTTAAAGACAGGGTCTCAAAGGATCTGTGCAGTGACACTCATCCGCCAACATTGTTACAAAGTGACATTAACACATAAAAGAAACAAAAAAAACACGGGTTACTTACTACTATACTTGTATATTGAAATCTGTACACACACACACTCGCATAACTAAGACGATGTCAGCTGTGAGGTACTTGAAGCTGTGGGGGAAATCGTTGTCTTTGATATGTATTAAACACAATTATATATGTCAAAACCAAATAATGTCTTGTGTGTGTGCATTGTTTCGTCATGAATATATAGACTGAAAATGTGCATTGAGCTGCAGGTACTTGACTAAACGTAGCGTTCTCGTACTCTTTAGCCAGACTGACACTACTATTGCTACTACTGCGCTTTGTTTTCAGAACCAAATATCGCCTGCGCTTGTGTCATCCATGCAATGTTTTTGAAGTTATTTTATGCTTTGAAAAAGAAGTAATTTGCCATTCTGTCCACCTCACCCCTCCAGCCCTCACCCCCCTCCCCTCCCTTCCACCCCCTCCCCGTCTGTTGATATTGAGCCATAATATGGAATGTAGAATCTAAATTAATCAGACATTTTTCTCATGACCGTCACTTTCTAGTTAACACTGCAAACAACACATACCTGTAAATATGCTTCGTAGTGGACATGCATAAATTAAGGGAGTTTCAATACATAGCACATGGTATTTATTTTAAGTTTAGTTTAATTTTCCCAACTTTATTTTTTTCTTTATATATATTGGTTTTGGTTTGAAGTTAATTTGCATGTTGATTTGTTTTGCCTTTCAAATTTGTCTTCAGTCTTTTTCCCTTCAGTCTATATTAAAAATGTTGAAATACCTTGGAAGAAAAGCTATGATGACATCCACAGTTCAAAGGCGTATTCTCCTGCTTTCCCACTGCAGGGGATGGAAACCACCCAGTCAGTTGAAACGGTCATGTTTTGATATGCTGTACTGTTCACATGGATAACATTACATGGATGTCATGGATGGGCTTTTTCTAACATTGATGATTATCAATACTTTGTACATCATTATTGCAATAAATAAATCAAATGGAATAAATCAATTACATGTAGTAATGTAATTATTCATGAAATGTTGATGCATCTCAAAAAATGTAATGGGGTCATTTGGAAAAATGCACAGTGAATATGAATTAACTACTTTAAATATAGTTCAGAAAAATCTGAACGCAAGTGCTTGGTGCTTGAATTCAAAATCTTGTACAGTACACCCCAAAAAAATGATCTGGCTGCTCGTTCTTGTATTGGCTCGCAAGTAATCACTCATCCACTCTGCTTACCATGCAGGAACTAGCGCAGACATTAAAGATGATGTTAAAGACCTGAGGTGGTCTAATATCTCTTCAGTGTCCACATCCTGGACAATGTTTTAACTTGGAAGTCATTTTCCAGTTATAAAAGCACATTAAGATGCTATCAGCTATTTTTGCTCTGCCCACGCTGATTGAGTCATGGTTCTCATTTTAAGAGTGGGAAGTGTTTTTTTGCTAACTAGCTAATCTAACAAAAGTAGTTTAATGTCAGTAAACGACTAATCCACTTACCTGCATGCTGTTCGTCATTACATGTTCAAATGGCAAACATGATTTAAATGGTTGGTTGATCTAATGGCATTTAACAAGACTGAATATACAAGAAAGCTTGTGAGTGTTTCATAGGTTATTGTTTTTACGTCCAGTTCAGCAGAAACAGGTAAACTGTAAGTGGATCAATCGAACCGGTGAGAATCTACCATAACTCACATTTACATCTGTAAAAAAACAACGCATAAAATGTTTCATTTCAGCGATTCAAGTCTCAGAGAACATGCTACTAGCTACCAATATGGACGACACCCAGGAGTCATTGCAATGTTTACCTTTTGAACGCCAGTGACACCAAGTGACAGGAGGCAGAGCAAACTACATTTCAACAGCAATATGCGGTCCCCACTCAAGGTCAACTCGAAAATGTCTTTCACATCTTTAAAAAACAAAACTTGAAGCTTGGCAGATAAAGACCCTTCCAACCCTATGGCCCTAGTCTGTTCTTCAGGCACCATAGCCTCCCCGTGTTATAGGCCAGAGTTGGGCCCAGTGTGAACAGACCTGCTACTGCCACCAATTTCCCAGATTAGTCGGATGTGCGTCGGACGCATCCTGGTATGAAAAGAGCATACGACACATGTACTGTATTCAGCATGTTGGAGTAGTCTGCTTTTAATTATGTTGAAATGCAACACTACACGAGTGACATGTACAGAAAAATAAAAAGTAAAGTCGCATGCAGACCTCCAGCCGGTGGAAAACAGCAGAACAATGATTTATTTTCCTGTGACCCAGTTCTGTGTGCCACAGCATGGGTTAAACTTTGTTCCACATCCCTGGTCCCACACAGGGTTTCACTATGAAAGGCCTATTGATCAAATGTTCATCGCTAGACGGCATATCAGCCTCTCTCCTGGCTAGTTTCGCGCTGTTGTTTCTTCTTAGATCTTCAGGTACATGGACATGGTGAACTGCTACTCACATAACTTGGGTGAGAGACTGGTTGATATAACACTTGGTAAAACTACACAGATGTTTTGTGAATACATTTAACGGTTCATCTATAGTCCTAAGGATGGATTCTGCTGTCCAAAGAAACAGCTTTGGAAGCTCTTTCACTTGGCGTTAATTGGCGTTTGGACAACTATGCAAGTCTACGACAGCCAAGATGGGCGTATATCTGTCGATGAGCACTAGTTCTGAGTAGGATAAAAACCCAATGAAACCTCCACGGGTCTACCCTCCCCATCCAAATATCCGGATATAGTTTCAAGAATTAATACAAAATAACATTTGTTAATTAAAAAATAAATCTAATGTTCATGTTTGTTAATGTCTAAAGCAAGTAGTTAAATATTGTTTTACAATAAAAACAAATCTTTCAATTATTAGATAAAACATTTAAAACAAATAAGCATTAAATAACCTAAAATGTTTTATAAACATAAAATCTATATAATCTATTAGGAATAAATTCAATAGTGTATTAATCTATTTCACCTATATGTCTAATTCAACCTGAGGTCAACTTAAATTGGCTCCGTTTTCTGTCTACAGTAAAATCTTTCCAGAGATGATGTCATCATACAGACGGGGAGAAAGGGAAATGTAGTCTTTCTGAGAAAGAGACAGGAAGTACAGGGGCTCCTCGACTACTTCTGGGTTGAAGCCCTCTTGGACCAATTTCCCCTTTTGTTGTTTGAACGTCTCGGTCATATCCGGGGAGGTCTAAGAAAAAGGAGAAAGTTGAGCGGAGACGTAACAGAGTTACTATCAGTATTTTTAAGAAATAACATGTACTTTCCTTACCTGAATTCTGAGGAACCATGGCCACGCATAGGAAGGGAGACTTCTGACTAAATGATTGTAGATTTCGGCACCATCTAATTCTTGATCCGGTTTTAAGATTATTGCAGCCATGCCGACCCGACCTTCATATCCTGTCGAAGAAAAGATAAACAGTTGATGGTTATATTATAATGGTATACCTTGCATTTCTGATTCCTATGGCTACTCTGTCCAGTATTTCTTTTTTTAACTAGGCTGTGCAGCACTATAACTTCTTTCCAATATCGATTGAATGCTTTGAGTGTTCTCAGCATGCGAGTCATTTTAGATGACAGCATCTGCTAAATTACTAAATGTAAATACATATTGAGTGACCGCTTAGCTAGCACCATGGCTATCTGCGTAGCACTGCTGGTTTCTTTGGAAGTTAAATAGAGCTGGCCTGGTCCATCCTTGGATGGGCGACCAGTTGGTGCTGGTAGAGGGGCAGTAGGGGGTGCACATCCCTCTGGCCTACATAATATAGACCAGGACTCTGTCCTGTCCGTACTGCACCTTACAGGCATGTCTGTACTGCACCTTACAGGCCTGTCCGTACTGCACCTTACAGGCCAGTACAGACACCGTAGCTTCTTCTACGTCAGAAAGAGAGAGGTGGGAGTGGGGGGGGGGGGGTATTCAGTTGGTTGTAATCTGCGACTTCACCACTAAATTGTACACATTGCACCTTTAATGCTTATTAAATGTATAAACTGCCTTAAATTACAAACTTAAAACGTGACTGGGTTTGGAGTGGCTTTAACTATATTCAACCACATACACATCAATAATTTACATTTTTCCATTATTCTTGTTTTAGTTTAGGTTCCCTTTTCGCACAAATTGTTGGCCTATTTTTATGCAAAAGTCACTTTATTGACTAACTTTTTTTTTAAATTTCTTTTGGCCATAACATCCAACAAAATATAGTTTTAAATTACGTTAATATGCGTCTGCCTGATTAAGACATTCCCACATTAAACCCATCCTTAAAATGCATTGGTTATCCAATAAAATAACTTGATTGTGGGCTTATTTTTCTCAACTTGTATGAGAGGTAGATCTTTGCTGATATTTTGACTTGCGTAGTGATCTTAGGCTTAAGTTGGTTGGTTGGTGGTGCACCATGTTAGTGTATGTAAAGCGTTTGGGTGTCTTGAGAAGCGCTATATAAATGCAATTAATTGTTATCACTTGTGGTAGTCTAAATGAAGGTGGCAGTAGCATCATCTACCTGGCACTGTGACCCCATAGACGTTCACCTCCTGGAGAAAGTCCAGGCTACCCAAAACCTCAGAGATCTCTGTAGTGGCTACATTTTCTCCTTTCCATCTGCAAGACATAACACATTTCACGGAGACGATGCACAATGATGGATTAGAAATAATTTATTTTCAATTAACTACTAATCTACAATATGTATTTCCACATGAAAGCCTATTGACGACATTAAGTTTACTCAGAAGAAAGCTAATAATAATAAATATGTTTTAGTATCATGCCAACAGTTCAAAAATGAAAGATGGAAGTATATTATACAATAGAGATGATATAATAATATACTACCTAAACTGTCTAATGTTTAAATAGTCATAGTAGTTTGGGCATTAACATAACATTGCTGCTGCTCATATCGTGTATATAGATATATTTTCTTTATTTTTTTACTTTACATTTTTTTACTTTACTACTTCCTGTACTTCCTTACCATCCCGACCTCGCGAGTTCACATTTGGTTTCTCTCTGGAGAGCAGTCTGGCCAGGCTACAAGTTACGCACTGTGTCCGAACCACAGTGGTTCTGACCAATCAGCGTCCTATGAGGAACTACTGGCAGCTAGGGGCGTGGTTTAGGTGTGACGACAGCGAGAAGCAACTGTTCGTTCGAAAACGACAATGGTCGCCCCTGAAGAAGATAGTGTAGATATCTGCTATAGCATCAGTTAACTGGAGAGTATTTCTTCATTGAAAGAAGAGCAAAGAACGGCACTGAAGGCTTTTCTAGAAGGAAAATATATTTTCGCTCTCTTATTACGTATATGTAGGACATATGGTTCATTGGTCTGATTGGTTGCAGTTAGCCTGTGACCATACCATCTTATCGCATCTCATCTTATTTTAAGAAGAGCTTACCTGAATGTGTCTCCGATGCGGTCGCAGAAGTAGAGAAAGTTCCTGCTGTCACAGAGGAGCAGGTCTCCGGTGTTGAAGAAGGCGTCTCCTGGCTGGACAACGTCCCTCAGGACTTTCTTCTCCGACTGGACCTTGTTCCCGGCGTATCCCAGGAACTGGCTGGTGGCCGACAAGGGAGCCACCAACATACCGGCCTCCCCTATAGGTATTAAAACCTCATTATTAAAACCTCATATTAGTAGTAGCTGTGTGGGTGCTAAACACTACATTTACGTTTCAATTTGAAGAAGAGCATAAATAACAATAAATAAACATGCATTAGTTTTCCTATTAGCAACCTCTCATTGCTTAAGCTATAGCTGCAGTTAGAGCTATATCATTTTCAGACAACAGTTACTGTCATCTGAGGGTGGGGACCAGAATAAAACGATTTATAGAGAACAATTTGGATTGAGTCGTGGATAAACGCGTTTTATTCTTGAGAAACTTTCTTGTTCCGATATGTTTTTATGCTGTAGAGAAGTTATATTGCAGGTTTAATAATAATAATACAATAATACACATTTAAAAATTGCATTGATAGGAGCTTTTCAAGGAGTTTTGGGGGGATATCACACTTCATCCACTAACTTAATGTGTGGTGAGAATGCTCACAAGACATTAGCCATCACAGTGGAGAGGTGAGTAATGAAACTATCCAATTAGACCAGATGGATGATCTAGGGGGTCATGTTATGTACAAGAGCCATGTTGGAAATTGGGCAAGGGGTTAGCACCCCTAATCTTGCAATTAATGCTATGGGAGGTTAATGTCTCATCCGAAAGACTTCGACCACCAATTATTCAAACTGCAGAGATTCCCTCAGGATATTCATAGTATAAAGAGGATTTAAGTCCATGTAATGTATATTTTACCTTTTTGTACTTTTATACATCTTCCGGAGTCATCGCGGATAGGGTCATATGTTTTGGGATCATATTTCAAGAGCTCAAATGGCATAGAAAGCTAAAAAGACAAATAAAATCCATGCTTAATGTATGAAAAAACAAAAACAAAAATGCACCCCAATGCTGATAAATACATATGCTGGCAGGGTCCGTAATGAACACCTGGCACCAGCCAATGGCGGATACATTTGACCATTTAGCAGGTAAGAACATGTCAGGGTTACATATTTTAACAATTGCTTTGCTGGATGATTTCCCACTAGGCAGGTAAAAAGACTAAATTCTAGCTTAGTTCATTTTTGACCATGTATGGTGGATACAACTTAATACGTATGAGTATCTTGAAGTACAAATCAGTGTATGTTTGTGACTAACCTTGTTAAAATAGCTGGCCCTCCCAATGGGCCCGATCTCATTGGTGTAGTTCAGGAATCCAACACTAGCCTCGGTCAGACCGTACCCCTCCCGTATCTTGATATTCCCAAAGCGCCGAGCAAACTCCCTCCATACGTCAGGCCGCAGGCCGCTCCCCACCGCCAGCCTCACGCGGTGAGCCCGCTCATCTGGAACCTGATGTGAATAATAAATAACTGTAGTAGCCTTCGCCGTGCATAACCCATTGCACATTATAGTGATACAGCTAAACTTGTTCATGGTTCACTCAACCTAATTGCTATTTCATTAGGGCGAGAATATGAATTGAATGCAATTAGATCGACATTGATTTGGTGTATGTCAGAAATAGACAGCTCATTCTCTATGGGGCGGATATATTAAACAGATCCACCTTGTTTACAAAGTATAGGCCAAGTTTCTGGAAAACAGTTTATGAAAATATATTTTAATATAGTGTTGATTTAATAATTAGAAAGCAATGAGGGACAGGAAAAAATAACAGTTGTTTTCTAAAATAGAAGAGCTCCCAGGATTTGGTAACACTAAGGTTACACTCTAAACAAAAAACAATAGGATGCAATATTCAACATTAACTTTTGTTTCTATAGGCTTTAGCATAAACTAATGGCAAGTAGCTATGGTATTATAAGGACACTACAAACAAATTGTGAATTGCATTGTAATGAATTACGACTTTTGTGTTAAGTGACTGTATGCATGTTAATGAACAATCGTAAATGAAGTATGTCACTGCACAGAATATAGAGAGTTTGGAGAACGCGTCATACCCGGGGGTGGTTGACCAGGTAGCGGCACAGCTCTCCTATGTATTGGAAAACAGTCACATCGTATTTCACGCAGTCCTTCCAAAACTGACTGGCAGAAAATTTCTTCCTTAATACACACGTTGCACCTGTGTGATAGAGAAGGAATTTGAGTTATTGTTCTTAGTGACTCCAAATATAATAAACATCCAACATTGATGTACTGACAACATACATAAAGAAATGTGCATGAAACAATAACACTTTTTCTTTGAAAGAAGATTGTGAGGTCAAGTAAATTATCCAGATCTTCTGTACCTTAGTATTTGCCATGTGTCTCACTGTAAAGCACCTTGTAAAGCGCTTTATAAGTCAAATGCATTATTATTATTATTATTATTATTATTATTATTATTACATTCATTACAGTTACAATCATAGCCTTGTTTACACAAGCGTTTTGAATCTCTCTTCAAATCGTGAATTGAAAATGGTTGAGATCACGATTGAAAACGGTCGTCAGATAGCAAAGATGCAAAGAGAGATGTTTCCTCCGTCTAAGCAGGCGGGAGCGGTGCTACGAGAGATGGAGACAATGTAGTATACGCTACATTCAATCTAGATTGACTAGCGATGGGTTCTCGTCTAGACAGACGGAAGCGGTGTCAAGTCATACGCTCATACGTCGTCGGTCATCAACCACTATAAAGCAAGGGGGTGTCATATGCACATTTATCTGCAATATTGCAGTGATGTGCCGTCTTTATTTACCATTCTACGATTCTTATTCCCTTGCAATTCTATTCAACATGATTCACGCCATTATCCAGAGCAATGTAAACATACACCACGTCTCTGCCAGAGATGATGAGAATCATGGGGCTCAGACATTAACCCTGCATGTGTGTGTGAGTATATCAAGTGGGGATTTCTCATAAACTGCCCTCCTTCCAAACAGGCGGAGACTGCAGTGTGAGTGCGCTGTGCCTTCTGTATAAACACATGAGTTTTTTAATCTAGATTAAAAGAAAACTGTTGTAGTATCGAGATGTCTCTCGTGTAAACAAGGCCTAGGATCTAAACCATTAAAAGACTTTCCACTAAATTTTAAATGGAATTCAAAACAGTTGAGTCATGATCAATGAAATGGAGCAGCAACTTGTCTCAAGTATAATCAGAAGACACCTCAACGCATCCTTACCCAGCTGGATGCACCCTCCGAGCCCCAGCAGGGAGGCAGACATGTGGTACAAAGGAAGAGTGATGTAGACCTTGTCATCCGCTGTGACGCCACAGAACCGAAGGAAGGCCATGCTCATGATGGCCTTGAGGTGACCCACCCGCGCTGCTTTAGAATGACCTACAAAATAAAAGTGAGACACAACAGAAAAATAAATCAGTGCTTAGATATTAAGCAACCTTTCCTTTACATCCAAGACAGAAGCTGTGCTCAGATGGACTAGATGTATGTTTCTTGAATTTGGCCAACATTAATTTTAAAAAAGAAAAATATATAATCAGTCCCATGAATTCTCAAAGAAACATGAAAATGATTTGGTAATCATATTTAAAACAGCACAAAAAAATAAAAATACTTATTCACAACTGAGTAAAATAAATAAATAAAAAGGGATTCATAAATGACATTTGTACGTGTCATTTTTACAATTCAGTATTTAAAAACGTAGACCAATAGTGGAACTCATATTTGTTGGTTTTCGTTCAGTATTAATAAGTAAAAAGTAGATTGAAAGCTGTATTTGCAAAAAAATGTGGTGAAATTGTGTTTCTATTTTCTCAAAATCTTTGAGAAGGCCTCAAAGCTTGGCAGCTTTGTTTCAATGTCTCATCAAACAGAAGACACTGACGTCTCATAGACACTGACGTCTCATCATGTTACAGACCTGCCTATGCGACACCTATAAGATGTGTGCCATTGCCCCGAGTATGTGGAGGCCCTTGCATATATAAATGCCAAATGTAAAAAATAAATAAATGCCTGACCAACTTCCTTTTTCTTTACCACCATGGTCCAATACAACACACACACACACGACAAAGATGTGGGAACTATCTGGATCACCTATCTGTGTTGAAGAAACACAGTCAACATCATTTAACAGTACCAGTACTCCGGTCCCACCAACCGAACCTCCCATGCCAAGCTGATGGTCCAGATCAGCAGAACATACACAATGTCACCTCACAATGCCCAGCCGCACAAAACCTCCAGCATGTGCTTCTAACAGATCTTATCCACCGGCAGCACCTTGCTCCTGCAGAGCTTCCGCACCGAGGCAGTGACCTTTGCTGGAGGGATGTGTTCAGACCTCAGGAGGTCTGAACACATCCTGTATGGGGGGGGGGGGGGGGGAAACGGGGTTTAGCGTTTACAAAAATTTTTATGCCCCCCCGGGTATTCCAAAATGCCCCCCCTACAAGTACACATTTTAAAC
>JAOPJI010000107.1:5006215-5021793 GCA_027122695.1 Merluccius productus
ATCGGAAAAAATCGATTCTGAAACTTAAAAATCGGAATCGAATCGATTCTTGAAATTTGAATCGAAACCCAGCTCTAGTAAGAACATCAACTGCAAGTAAACTTCAGAGGCAGCATTACCTCTGGTAAAAGTGAGGTAATTTCAGCTGTTGCACGGTCCAATTGGCTCAAATTAGTAACTTTATTTACTTCTGTCCCAATATTTTGGTGCTAGTGTTTGACATGCTGACAAATGATCCTCTTTACAAACATGACTCCGGTTTTAAGGATAGTGAGATGGTGACCTACTTGTCAGGCATAATGAAGTGCAGCAGGGACCAGAGCTCTTTCAGAGAGTTCTGCAGGGGGGTTCCAGTAATCAGCAGCCTATGGTTAGATTTGAAGTCCATCATGGTCTTGTAGAGGAGCGAGTCATCGTTCTTCAGCCTGTGCGCCTCATCAACACCAATGAAGGCCCAGTTCACACAGCCCAGGAATGACTAGCAAGGTGAAATGTTACACCATTAAGAACATCAGAAAGCAGCAATAGACATGCATCTAATGGGTCCAAACCGAAGAATGAAATGGATTTTTAAGTAGTTGTTTACCTTGTCTTTCAGGAGGATTTCATACGTTGTGAGCAAGATGTTGAATTTCAGTCTCTTGTTCTGGACATGCATCCATTCATGGGTTCTGATCTATAACAAACAAATGACCAAAAAAACAACAATCACATAGCTTCTTTGAATAAACTGTTCATTTAAAATGATTATACATTAACTAATAAGTCATTACTTATTATAGAAATATATTTAACTTAAGAAATTCATTCACACCATCTCTCAAGATGGCAGAAAGCAATAACAAAAGTCATCCATAGTAACATATGGTCATTACTGAAATTACCCAACTTGATTCACCCACTTGATTAAATGATGTCTGGACTAAAATCAATCAACTCGATGCCCATGCACGACAGTGGAAGCGCAGACATTATGGGTTGTAGATTTGGATGAAAGCATCTGCTAAATGACTACATTGATTTACAATTTGAAATCTTTATAAAATAATTAAACAGTATAAATCATTGATGTCATGAAAGTTTGACATACCATAGTTCTACTGCTGATGTCTCCAAGATAGACAACAACATTCATCATTGGAGCCCAGAGATGAATTTCCCTTTGCCATGAGGTCAACGTGGACAGAGGCACCACGAGCAGGAAGGGTCCATAAAGTTGGTGTTCATGGAACAGGTAGTTAAGAAAACTGATGGTCTGGATCGTCTTCCCCAAGCCCATCTCATCAGCAAGAATGCAACTGTTGCCTCTGGAAATGAATGGGAAGCAGGTGAAGGAATATAAATGTTAGCAAAGAAGTTGGGAGGCATCCACCCATTGTTGCTTTTCACATTCAGCAAATAATATACCATGAGCACAAGGTTTAATTCTTAATTTGTATGGCCTGATTGCCAATAAAATGAGAACCCCGATTACCTTACACACAAAGGAAATTAACATTTTCTCACACACGCTCACTTTCACCACTTGTTGGGCATTTTATTAGGTACATCTAGCACCGAGTAGGACCCTTTTGGTTTAATTTAGAAGAGAGTTCAATATAAAGCTAAAGTCATTGTTTTACATTATGCAGACACATGATCATCGTTAACATTATTGCACACTTTTTACATAAGTAACATACCCTTTACATACAACAAATAAGTGTCCTGAGAAATCCATAGTAAAAGGGGGGTTTGGTTTACCAATTTGCAAGTAAACCAGGTCTGCCATGTTTAATCTGTTCTAACCAAACAGCCAGTACAGTTTAGTTTGGTTAAAGCTGAATATAAAGATAAAGAGCATACTCGCAGGAGGGTACAAACATACTGATGACTGCGTTTACACAGCAACTGACGTAATATTCAAGGGAGGTTAGGTCAGTTGCGGATGTTTTAGACGCTCTCAATTTAACCTTAAAAACATGAAGAGATGGATATGCGATCAGCATATCCATCTCTTCAGTCGTAACTTATCAATTACTATTGAATAGCTGTTTTGGATGGGACCTGAAATCCTGTCTTAACACAGAAGTATATTGTAAAATAATATATATAATCTGCCTCCTATGACAATTTTTTGGTCTAAAAGTGTTAAAGAAAAATTATTAAATTCATCATACTTGCACCACGAGTGGGCCATCCAGTTCAAGCTATCAAATTGATAGTCTCTGAGCTCGAGTCCATCACCTCCTATATAGGATGGCTGCTTCTTCATGGCCATAAATCTGGGCCTCTGCTTGAGCACCTAAAAAGAGAACTCTTGCATTACTCCCTTTACAAATGTGTTATCCAAAGGCTTTTCTAAACAAGTACAGCAGTTGCTTATTAAAACAAGACAACCTATGGTAATGTAATCAGGAATTTTAAATGTATTTGTTGAAATTACAGTAAGTTCCAGACAATTGGAATTCAATTTGTCGATTTTTCCAATTAAGTGCCATCAATCAACATTATTAAAATATTGAATCATTTAGTCTACATTTTTTTGTTGTTGTTTGTACTTTGTATTTAGGCCAACCATTGTTAAGCTAATAAGAATGAAGGATTGAGAAGACATCCAACCTTGCAGTCTCTGAAGGGAATGTTTTTGGAATGGTTCCTGCTCATGTAGTCATCTATACACTTCTGAAACTTCCTGGCTATGAGGGCTCCGTCCTCCCAGCTACATTCAGAGTAGGGCAGGCCCTGCCATTTGCACAAATAATCTGGGTAGCCAGCTGCAGATTTTTGGTTTGAATGCCCTGTTAAAAATAAAATATTAATTGAAATGTCAAGGAATAAATCACAGCAATAAGCATAAATGTGTGCAATATGTCAACAAGGGCGCACCTATAATTCTTTCTACAAGCTGATACTGAGAGTGTAGATCATCCATGAGTTCTTGCTGACAGTTGAAATACTCTACATCCTCTGGGGATGCCGCCTTCAACCTGAGAAGAAGGAAATTACAGTACATGAGTATAAAACCATGTTCCAATACATTGCTTATGAAATCTTTGATTTAAAAAAAGTGTACAACATAAATGACAAGTGTACAATTTGTAATCTGCAATTGTAATAAAATGAAGCTAATTATCTACACATTTCCTATAGCCATTATATTTAAAAAGCAACATAAATATTTCTGAAATATTTTACCATTTCTTACTTTACGTTTTTGTGTTGGGAAGATGAAGCATAGAATACAAAGCAACAATAAAAGGACAAACATTGTAGCTAGCCTCCACAGTACAGTGAGGACAGAGCCAATCAAAGATGGAAATGGAAGCATTTACCATCAGCGCCATGTGAGCTGTCAGTGGGCCAGTTTATGTAGACATAAAAGAGCAGCTATCATACTTTTCTACTATTATTTCTTGTGCAAAAGGTATTTTACTCTTTTGCTGGATATTTGATTTTGCGCCATTCAAAATGCAGTCGTTGTAGAGGAAGGGTGTGTTCTTTTCACAACTGGGGAATGAAAGTATTTGGGGCACTTTGTCCAACTGACGTGGTCTAGGTAGTAGGGATGGGCATGATTAATCGGCGATCGACTAATTGATCATTAAGAATTTTGTCGATGTAAATTTTAAGTGTATACGTAATTTTAAGTGTATAAGTGTATACATGTGGATTACAGCGGACTACACCACCTCTTCTATACCCACCCCAAACCAATGGGAATAAGTGTATACATGTGGATTATAGCGGACTACACCACCTCTTCTATTCCACATGGAATTCTATTCCGATCAGAGAATTCTATTCCGATTAGCTGCGTTTACATGGACACTTCTGATCCGATTTCTAATCAGAATAGATCTATTCCTATCATGCAATCTGAATGTACTGTATATATGGCATTTACACAAGTGGTAAGCGTACGTCCGTATGTCTCTCGCGCATTCTCGTGTATTCCGATTGAGTTTTCTCACGAAGATCGACTAAGACAATTTAATCGAATGCCCATCCCTAGTGCCGTCACAATGCTACATTTCCCGAGGTCTGAGATAGGGATGTGGACAACTCAACATTTCGGTGGTATGAGCCAATAATCGATTATTCGGATTCGCCGTCAGGGTCAGAAAGGAACACCTTGCAGGTGCCAAATCCAGTCGAGATGATCCTTTATCCTATTTATTTACAACTAGATTAATATTGTTTGAATGGAGCAAATCACGCAGATTGTAAATGTAAAGTATTTTCAAATAGGACTTGAGCCTATTTTGAATGAGGAAATTTAAAAAGCATTCTAAAATGCACTCTGACAAAGAAAAACATTATACATATTACGCCATCATGAATGAATAATCAATTATTCTGACCCACCCCTAGTCTGAGATGGGAATTCTCATGGAAGCAGTCCACTCTTTGCTTATTGGCTAAATTGGTGATGTAGCTCACTTACTCAATTTTCAAGTGAGTAAGAAGTAAGAACCAATGTAACAAAGTCTCACTGAGAAGTGTTCTTATTCATCGTTATAGTTGTGAAGTGTGTGAATCAATTAGTGATTCGACTTTTGTTTTGTTTCTGCAGTTGTTGCGGTGCAGGTACGGCGGCAGACACAGAGATGACCACCCAGATCATATCTTCTAATCTAGAGCTGCATGCTCTTTCCACAGGCAGGCTGCCTCGTGTTGCTACTGCTAACCGCATGCTCAAACAAATGCTCTTCAGGTAAGGTTCCCAGTAGCTGTCTGTCGTTATCAGTAGTTATTTGTCTGTCTTTGAATGTGTAGTTAACTCTTTTTAAATAAAATGTTATCAATAGGGCTGTACCCTAATAGTCGAATCGTCGTTCAGAGAGCCCCAAGTCGACTCGAATTCTCTGTCGCACCATCGCCGGTTTTTATTTATTTTTTATGTTCATTATAGTAACCGGATAAAACATGATATAGAGGCTTAACATATGGGAATGTCATGACAGTAATAATGGAAAGGAGAAAATAATTATTACAAAAGAACGAATGCTTTAGGAGGACAGGTGACAGACCAACATATAAAAAAACCTTGACGGGCAAGTGCCGTGGCAAAATAGTCTCGACCATTGTAAAAAGATCTGGACGAGCTGTTAACTTAAGTCTTGTTTTGAATGCAGTTGATTGGCGTGATAGTATGAAACACAAGGATGTAAATAAACACAACTTTATGTCAAGAACTGTTGATTGATCCATCGCGTATTGATCTCGTCAAGCCAAGTTAAAGTTAGAAAGATATTGGATATTCAAGCTCCGTAATAAAGCGATCTTAAGCAGGGAACTAATGGGACAGTCCGCAGTGGGTCTAGTGGTGTTGGATTAAAACTGAACTAATGGGACAGTCCGCAGTGGGTCTGGTGGTGTTGGATTAAAACTGAAAAGCCGAAGCAATGGAGTTAAAGTGGGGGAAATAGAGGTGATCCAACAGTCTTTTGCTTTATAGATTTATTATGGAGTGTGAATATTTGTTTAATATCCATCCGTTATTTTGAACATTGGTTCTCTTCTCTGGTTCATTGGTTCTCTTCTAACATGTTATGATTGATTTTAGCCTATGGCTCTATCGCGCCCGCCACGTGCTTTTGTGCGCCGGTTACCTTGTGTAAAGCTGGACATTTTAATTTATTTTTTAAACCACGAATCGTTAAATATCCGATTGACCTGGCGACTTGGGAGTCGTTTTAGAATTTGAAGTCGTCAGGGCATAAAACCAATGATCTGTTGATCTTTATCAATCAAGACTCAATAGTCTAACAATGGCATAGCTGTCATACTTTTAAAAATCATTTTTAATCGTTTGTTTAAATTAAATTGAATCGGACCATGTGATTTGAAGTTCTCAGCTCAGTGTAGGCCAGTCAATAGACACCAGCAAAAACGGAAATACTTAAACCAGCACTATGTAACTTTTAAACTGCAGCTATTTACTCCACCATGGGAAAATCTGTAGTCTACTTAGGCTACATCCACACTACTACGTTTTCGGTTTTATATGTTTTTTTAAAACGAAAATGATCTCCGTCAGCAGTGTTTTCAATAATCTTCGTTTTAGGGGTTGTAAAACGCTGAAGTAGTGTGTACGCTAGGTGTAAACGTGGCAAAAGTTATGCGGTTTAAAATGAAAACGTAGTAGTGTGGATGTAGCCTTATTTAGCTACAACTCAAGCCACTAGAGGCTGCTAATGGAAAAACACATTGCATATTTAAAAGGCATTGTTTTTATAATTGGCAAGGTAAATCTAATTAAGTATGAAATTCCATGCCTAGCAGTTTATTCATGTAGTAGGGGTTTTCAATTCAAGAAACAGACGATATCAACAGAATATTCTTCTACATTCTACATTTGTAATCACTGTCAAATTTCTTGGATGTACCCTTATTAATTGAAATATGTTTGTTGTTCAGGTATCAGGGCTACATCGGGGCTGCTCTGGTGCTCGGGGGCATGGACTGTAATGGTCCCCACCTTTACAGCATCTACCCCCATGGCTCCACCGACAAGCTGCCCTATGTCACCATGGGTGAGCTAACATTGATATAGTTTGAAAATGGGTGTTCTAAGCAAAATACAGCGGTTCCAGTCGAGACACGGTTGTTATTGAATTTAATTTGTTTTGTCCTTTTTTAAAGGTTCTGGGTCCCTTGCAGCAATGGCAGTGTTTGAGGATCGCTACAAGCCAGATATGGAGGTGATTCTTCTGGTTTGTTTTACAGGGTTAGGGTCAGATAAATGTAGTCTGTGGGTAATGGAATTACACAACATGGAGTAGTATCAATACTAGTAATAATAGTAGTATAGTTTTTGAAAAGTCGAAAAAAACATGTTGCATATATTTCATATGGAAATCCATGTTTTTATTCCAAAGCATTATATGAATGACTGTTCAATCCTCAAAAATAATATTAATAAATAAAAAGGGGTTGTTCACACTAGTAGCTCAATAATCAGTTGATCTTATTTTATGAATCTCGTCTTGCTTTTTAATACTGTACCATGTTTGCCTTTTTCTTTCTCATTCAGCAGGGTAATTTGATGAAATGTCACGAAAAGTGAATTTTCTTTTCACTTTTCAATTGACTACTATTTCCATTCCATTTTGTTTTTCTCAGGAGGAAGAGGCCAAGAAACTTGTGCGTGATGCTATTGCAGGAGGAATCTTCAATGATCTGGGCTCCGGTAGCAACATTGACCTGTGTGTCATCACCAAAGGCAAAGTCGATTACATCAGGCCTCACGATGAGGCTAACAAGAAGGGTGTCAGGTAAAAAATGTTCCTTATATTATGGCACATTTTTAAAAGAGGGCATGAACACGTGAATTGCACTTATTGTATGCTGTGTCTGAATGCTAATACTGAAAATAGCACAACTGGATCTAAATGTCAACCAGTACTAAACTCGCAAATTAAGGTTTGCAATATAAAACACTGAATTCTATAATTCTTTCCATGCAAGCCATGCTAGCTGATTTGTTTTTTTAACCTGAAAGGCGGTTTGAATGAAAAAGGTTAAAACAACATACTTAATCAAGTCACTCAACTAACTTGCATGTGATTTCCAAGAGTTAAATCAGTGTGCTGTCATCTTGGTTTTGATATGTCCATTGAGATGCCAATTATAATTGGTCTATATTTAACACAAACCTCCTGGTTGAGTTAAAACTGTAGAAAGTGCCTAATTTATGTGTTTTCTTCAATCCAGGACTGGTGATTACAAGTACAAAAGAGGAACAACTGGGGTCTTGACAAAGGTACTAACCCCCCTAAACCTGGACGTGGTGGGAGAACACGTACAGACTATGGATACCTCCTAACCTGCTGCTATTGCTGTTTGTTTTGTTCTTGAAAACATCTCCAATTTTACCCCTTCTATACCTAGTAGTAGACGTGGCATGTTTTTCAATAAAAATAAATTGTTTCCATGGTTTTCAATAAAGATGGACTGGCTATACCTGTTAACGTCCCTCTCTGAATGTGTTGTCATTTGAACATATTGAGTTTTTAGCAATTTTAAAGTTAATTTAGGTGCTATTGTTCATTTCTGAAACTCTAAAATACAAGGTACGTTCTCTGGCAATATTGCTTGGTGCTTAAATCAGAAAGTCTCATACCAACCACTGCAGTGTTGGTTATATAAAGTAATTTGAAAGTATACCTGAATAGTACTGCACACAGTGAAGTATTCACATGACTCGACAAAAACAAGTTACTCAGTGTGTTGCCTACGTCAATATTGTATATTTAATGATAATTAACAAAGATGAGAACAACCCTGTGTTGCCTAGTAAGCTGATTTAGCTGTGCTGCTACTATGAGGCGTTCATGTAGTGTGGTTACAGTAGGTGTGGATCATATTCAGCATGTTATTGTGCTATGGCATTAAATGGTTCTTGGGAGAACAGCATGTATACTTTTGGCCTCATCTTCTCTGGTGTATTTCCTTACTTTGGCTGCAGGGTGCGCTATGAAGCCTCAGTTACGGCCCTGGATGCTGTGTGACTACTTTAAAACATTTTTTTAATCAAATGTGTTTTAGTTTTTCCAAGTGTCACAAAAGGCTTTCAATTTTGATACCTTTAGTTTGTCTTAACTTGAGACCATTTAACTCAAATATGCTGAACTAGTAATTCGAATGGAAGCATTGGTAATCTAATTAAAAGTCTGACTATTGCCAATGCCCATCTAGGCTAGTGTTATGAAATACATTTTGCTGCTGGGCTATACTCATTTTATCCAATCTGTAATAATTTAAAATACCCCGTACAAATCCAATAAACACCCTTCTTTACGATTACGAGTCGTTGGTGGGGAATAGTCCCAGGTCCTTCTTGATTTGAACGCAGCTTCAGTTACGCAGCAATTTAGCGCCGCCCCGTCTTGTCATGTGACCTTACGTGACCAAATATGTATTGTTGTTTTTGTAGTTCTCTGGCAACAACGCACATTTGATCGTACACTGAACGTCAGATTTCCAGCCTACAAACACCAGAGTTCAATGCGAGGAAAACGTGATCCACGCACGGAAGCCATGGCGTAACCCGAGTCTGTTTGACAGGTTATTAGAAAAATACGCGTCTGTGTTCCGCTATTCGTTGCTGTGTCCTACAGTTGAGATGTAAAGATGGGTTCCCGCATCAAGTAAGAGTCTTTTATGCATGTCCATGTTTCTCTAGTCGCCATTATCAATAGGATGAGTGAGTCATTGGGGAAGATAACGGAAGGCCGCGACTTGTTGCGACAGAGTGACTTGTTTGTATGTATTGCTATGGCATTCAGACATAAAACAAGGCGTGTGTAAACAATACCAGGTTAAGCTAACGTTAACCTCCATGAAATAGACATGTTCACAATAATTCAGTGACATGTTCACAATAATTCAGTGCCTAGGTTTTTATAATAGTAAAACGTGTTCTATCAAAATTGCCATTACATTTCCTTTTCCCCCAAACCCAAAGACAATAGTTTTTAGTTTATAATCTTAAACACGTTACGTCAGCAGTAACATACAATGATGCCATGTCAGCTGGAGCAAAGTCTAACTAGAAATACACACAAAAATGCTAAGCCATGGGTTTTGCATTAAAGAGTAAATAGGCCTACGTGTGAAAAATGTTGATGTCATGATATTTGAAAGACACTTATCGGCATATGACATGTGACAATATCTTGACGAGAGACAACGGTTTTCTTAAGTTTCCACACTGCACTAACCTACAGAGCAGTTTGCCATCCTTTCCTTACCAAGACCTGTACATTAGATGAGCATGCCTGCTCAACATGCCCAAAAAGTCTATGATCAGTTTCTATTGAACAAATATAATATTTAATCTAGGACCCTTGCTCGAAAAAGGGACACAGCCGGTAGTCACTAGGATGCACTGGTGCTGTGATACTGGACCTGTTTCAGAAGGATGCTTTCAATGTCCTCCTGTGTTACACCAATGGGAAAGGCTGTGTTGTTGGAGTGGGGGTCATGTAGTGTGTTGTGTGTTTATTGACGTTTCCTTGTCTTCTACCTTTTTACTCTATGCTTATTATGCCGAAGTCCAGGTATTTTTAGTCCATGTGTTCAGCTTCATGGACAGACCTGTAGACCTGTCGGTACAGCCGGTGATGACCTGTGGTGGTAATACTTTAACAGGAAAGAATCTTTGGCTGAAGTGTTTCATGGTGGTGTTAATTGAGTAGAAACTCGGGCCACTTTTTGTGAACACAACTGATGGGAGGTCATGTATGGAAAAGATAATGCTGTGCTATCAGGTGCGGTTAGATAAAACATGTCTTCGTCAAGAGTGCCCTGGCCAAAGCATGCAGCAGCAGTCAACAACAACGTTTCAGATGGACAACAATTAAATTCACTTTGTTGCAATTATTGAAATCCATTTGCAACATAGCGTTGTCCTCTATCCACTTGGAAAGTTATTTTTTTCTTTTTACAAGAGTGGCCACAACAGTTCCTGGATCAATCAGGTATGCTTCTTTGGAGCCTCTTGATTCTGCTGACAATGCTGACGCTCACATCGCCCTCTCCAGGACACTGTCCAAAGCCAGGCCTCCAGATATAGCTCATAGCCAGCACTTCCATGCAACTGATCCCTGGATGAGCCGCATGTAGCACCTCAAGTTGTCTTTTCTAGTGCATGTTTTGATGTGAATGGCATTGACCGGCGGTGTGCTTGTCATATGCTCCGTGAGCACCGCCACTTCTCTCTCTCCCGGACCTTGTTTCTTCCTCATGGGTACCTATCCTTTCAATCCTCAGTTGTAGATTTGGGTATATGGATGGTCAATAGTGCTTATGAATGTAAACTTTTTTGTCGAGCAAAATTCTCCAGAATCAGAAAGAACCCCAAAATAGATTTTTAGCAGTTCATGCCAGAACTTAAGTGTCCCTGTTAATGAACCCAATGTGAAAAACTTGAAATGAGCATGGCTTTTTATGCGTATTTAAAATAAGCAAACACAACCAAAATAATGCAAATATTATATGTCCTACTTTATTGCAACATAGTGCCAGTCTTCCTGGTTTAAGGGTAAAAAATAGCACGTGAAGTTTATATCCAGTCCAGAGGTTGCGCTAGACTTTTTCGTTGTACGTCATTTTGACTGACAGGGTCATAATCTATTTTTACCGGTCACTTTAATTTTTTAAATGATGATAATGACATGTTCAATAGCAATTAATTTTAATTCATTTTTAATTAGTATTCAGTCCAAACAAGCTGAACAAATAATCCACACCGTGGATACACACATCAACAGAAGAATACACTGTAAAAAATGTCTGTAGATTTTACAGTGAAAGACTGTCAAACCCTTTCTCCTCAATGCCGCGGTTCATGTACTTCAGGGAGTTTTTTTCTCGGTATGCTGCATTTAAGTCCCATTTCTATCATCACCATAATGGCGCTTCGTCGGCGGTGCACAATGTGGCTTTAGCAACATTAAAATGCACAGTTTCATCAAACCCAATGTGATGGGGTCAAAGAGTTGGTTCATCACTTGAAGCAACACATTGTAGAGGGACGTCATGTGAATTGCCCAGTGAGGGGATGCAAAACTGTGTTCACTGTAAAATCTTCATTTACTTCCCATATGTCCAGAAAACACAGACAATGTTCTGCAAACATGATTTGTGGCACATTGCAAGACAAAAATCCGGAGTGTCCTACAAGTGAGCAAAGCATCACTAACTGTACCATAGAAGCGACCTCCTCCGTGTCAGATGCTGAAGACACTATTGGGGACATGTCTAATTTCAGTGACTTGTATCTGAGAAGTGTCTGCATGTTTTATACAAAATCTTGTACCAGCATCTACTATTCAGAACATTGTTGAAGAGATTCAAAATATACATGAGTTGGGACAGACATATACTTTGAACAGATTAAAGCTTGTTCTGAAAGAGTTGTCAGTATCTGATGAGGATACAGTGAAGGAATCTGACTTGTTCTCAGCTTGCCACACAGGACCTATGAGAACAGCATACTCTAGAGCTCGGTGCTTTAAAGAGATGTTTAAATATGTTGAGTCTAAACAGGTGTTTTTAGGCAGAGATGAGAACAGGACCGAAAGATTTGCATATTATGTACCTGTGTTGGATGCTTTGAAGAATATGCTAGAATCAGATTTTTGGGAGAGGCAATCCAGATGTTCTCTGTGACAGCTGTGATGGTCAGGTGTTCAAATCCAACACCTTTTTCCAGGAAAACCAAACTTGTCTTAAGCTGGTATTATACCAGGACGCATTTGAGGTTGTGAACTCTTTGGGTTCTGCCAAAAAGAAGCACAAAATTTTGGCTGTGTACTTCTCACTACTTAAGTTGCCCTCCCATGTTCGATCAAACGTTGATCACATGCAGCTGGTTTTGCTGTGTAGGGAGAAGGACTTGGCCATGCCACAATTTTCTCAGAGTTGCCGACTTGAAAGTACTGGAGGATGACGGGATAACTATGGCAGATAAAACTGTTGTTAAAGGAACTATTTACTGCATTGCTGGAGACAACTTGGGCTCGCATTGCATCAGTGGCTTTACGGAAAATTTCAGTTTCTCAATATTTCTGCAGATACTGTCTCATTTCTCAAACTCAATTTCAGGGTGAGGATTCAACTTTATGTGGACCAGAGCGCACCCCGGGAAATTACAGCTCTGCAGTTGATCAGTTAGAGACTGAAAATGTGCCAGTAGTTCATGGAATAAAGTTCCAGTCAGCCTTTAATTATTTGAAACACTTTGATGTTTGTCTGCCTGGTTTGCCCCCATGTCTTGGCCATGACATCTTTGAAAAGGAAGAAAGGAAAGGAAGAGAAGACCTAGACCGCGACTACGGCGGGAGATGGTGAGGAATGTGGTTTCTGAAATGATGACGATGTGTAACAATCCAACCAAACAAAACACTACAAAGATAGGCAAAAGAATGGTGAGCCGGTATCCAGAATCTCTTCGAGATGTTATCGAGGGTGATGTTATCGGATCTGGATATCATTCAATAGTCAAGCAACTACAGTCGCGAGTTGAAAATGTTAAAAGACCTAACACACCAAAGATAACAAAACGCAAAGCAGCATCAGATGAGTATGACACAGAAGAAATTCCTGCTGAAAAAAGAGCAAGGGTCCAAGACACATATGGCTGTATAAACTGGGAGCCAAAATACTTGCCTCTCTCCGAAACTGTGGAGAGTCAGCAAAAGCAAAAAGAAAAGATGAAGATGTCTGAAGAGATGAGCTACAATGAAAAAGTTAGTTCAGTCCACCTATTATACCCAGCGTAAAGACATCAACAGAGGCAAAAGCATCAATATACTCAGTCAAGAGTGGCCCTCTTTGTTCAACGAAGCTGGTATGACAGCGCACATCCAAGAGCTCACTGGTGTTGGTCTGATGGAGTCCTTTGCTACCAATGTGGACAAAAAGGGGGGGGCGCCTTTTAAACTTCCTCAAAACGGATGCAAAAAAACCCAACAAGTCCTTGATGCGCTTATCAAGTTCCAGACTATGAAATCCCAGTTGGATGGTTGCTCCGAAGACATCATACGGATGGTACTTCTGTTACTGGCTCATTTTGGTGAGAAAGAAGAGAACCTGTTCCATTACGTGGAGGAGACATGCCTGGCTCAAGAGGTTCAGACGGAGAACTTGCCGGCAACACCCTGCATTATTGTATGTGGTAAGTAAATAGGAAGGCTGTGTAACCAAACCCTCTGACTAAGTATAGCTATGTTCTGACATTGAGTTCTATAATTGGCTTATGTTTTGAGGTATAGGTTATGTTGCCGTTTAGTCAACGGCATACATGGAAGCACTTGTTATTGTATAAGTTTTTTTGGTTTCCTTGTTAATCTTTTCAGGGTCCTCTTGCTTTGCTGCTGGGACATTCATGTTGAGCATTGACCAAAAGATTGTCAACGACCACATCACATCCTTCATGTTTGCCCTCTGCCTGTTGTTTGGCAGTTACTACTGCTTTAACATACACTACCCAGTGGAACTACGGTCAACACTAGAGTTCCTCCAAAGGTAAAATTCTTCTTATAATATCACTAATTATTTATACATTTGCTTTGATTTTTTCCCTCAAATGTTGTTAATTTATTACAATTTTATTTTTCTTTGTAAAGGTGTTTCTTCTCAATAAATCCGGAGCGTGGCACCAAAGTCGAGTGGAACAAAAAGAAGAAAGTACTGTCAGTCAATCCAAGAGACCTCATTCTCATTGCAGACCTTGCAGACCACGAGTGGATATAGACACACTAACTCTAATCCTTAAGGACCTTGTTATTTAAGTTTTTTTGTTTTCATTGTTAATGTTTTCAGGGTCCTATTGCTTTGCTGCTGGGACATTAATGTTGAGCATTAGAGGTGTTGCCTGCAATGTGTTTTGCAGTTATTTTGTAATTTATTTGCAGTTATTTTTTCCACTTAGAATTCCTGCTGCTGCAAGTTCTCCTCCTAGATCTTGGAATGTTGTCCAGTTTCTGCATTTTAGTAAGGACATTAAGGGTGAGTGATTCCACACAGGTTTTCTATCTCACACATTTTCAGTTAGCTGCTTTTAAAAACGCCTGGCTCTGTAGAATCCACCGGCTCTGAGACTGTTATCAGGGCAGTGTGAAACAGGCTTTAGTCTTGGGTTGGTTCCGTTTTTTCCAGTCCGGTGTATGGGCTTAAACCGGTTTAAACCGGATTTTGTTTGATAAGCCTAAGAACAAAATCAATAAGTGCCAGACTATGTGCGCTATTCAGAACGTAGCTCAGGCCATGCTGCAGAAAGGAGAGCAGAGGATTGTCATTTTTTGTAATTTGTAAGATCTGTTTTGATAATTAAAACATTTTGTACATGGTAGAATAGGGAAAAAATCTCCAACCTTAACCTTAAAATCAGCAGTACTAATATCCTTTTACCGTAATGGAAGAAAACGTTCTGCGGTATATATTACGGTATAATTCTGTCAAGCACAATTGCCATTTTCTTTTTTTACAGAATAAAGTAGTATTTTATATTCAAACAGACTGTTTATTTCACAGTAAAATACCGTTTTATTTCATGGAGAAAATCTTAAGTTATACCGTAATTTCATGTTAAATATATGACAAAACACTGATTTATTTCTTTATTTATATGATAGAATATGGAAAAAATCTCCAACCTTTACCGTAAAATCAACAGTACTAATCCTTTTATCGTAATGGAAGCAAAAGTACTGCCGTTCTTATTACGGTAAAATTCTGGCAACCGCAGCTGCCATTTTCTCTTTTTTTACAGAATTAAGTAGTATTTTATATTCATACAGACTGTTTATTTCACAGTAAAATACAGTTTTATTTCTTGGAGAAAACCTTTAGTTATATTGTAATATGTTAAATTTATTACTTTTGATACTTTCAATGATTTTTAAATTTATTTATATGGTAGAATATGGAAAAAATTACTAACATTTACCGTAAAATCAGCAGTACTAATATTCTTTTACCGTAATTGAAGAAAATGTTGTACCGTACACGCAGGGCGTAAAATTAACTTTTTACCTCATCTGCCATTGGCTAGTGACCTCCAAAAATTTGCCGGCCAAAAGTATTTT
>JAOPJI010000107.1:5032293-5057904 GCA_027122695.1 Merluccius productus
CACACACACACACACACACACACACATACACATACACATACACATACACACACACACACACACACACACACACACACAGAGTGATATCTGGTTCTCCGTTGTTGTGTGTCTAGTTTTGTTCTATTTTCTTTTCACACACACCATTTTCTCTTTCTCACATATATGTGTGTATGTGCGTCACCTCTAGTTTATAGATGGTCGGTTGGACCTGCTGAATGCAGGGGAAGGCTTTAGTGATGACTTTGAAGAGGAAATTAACATGGGAGAATACGCAGGTGAGTTGGGCTGAGGCATTTGTGTTCATATTGAAAGGGGAAGAAACCGTGAACCATTGTTTGATTTGTCTCGTGATCATTTCGTCTCAGGCAGTGACAAGACCTACCACCAATGGCTCTTCACAGTCAAGGTGAGCTACAATAATTATACCATGTATACACATTAGACCATTAGGGTTTGTTTGGTTTGTTGTGTCTACTTTTAAGAGGTCATGCTTAGTCTGAGAAATGTTTATAATGTATGTTTCCATGATAATCGTGATTGTGTGTAATTGCTCTGTGTTGTTATCCTAACAGAAAGGGGGTGGGGCCATCCTCAACACCGTAAAGACGAAGGCCAATCCAGCCATGAAAACAGTTTACAAGTTTGTAAGCAGATGACCGTCTACTAAAAATGATCAAACATTGTTTAAAGCGTCCATGTTGTCGTTTCCCATGCCTGTCTATACGTAGACACGACACTTTTCATGGTAAACAGCTGAAACGCAGAAGTCAGGTGGTTCTGCAAGCTGTTTTGAATTGTACCTTTATGATGCCACGTCTCTTTTGATGCCACGTCTCTTTTGAGAGACGTGATAACAATGTTCACAGTTATTTTCTTCTCTTCTCATTGTTTTTATTGATCCACTTACTGAGTGAACAAGCCTTTTGCTCAAACTCAGTAGGCCTAAAGAAAGTTGAGACATAAGTAGTAAATATAATCTAAAGGATCTTTTTTTCTTTACTGTGAAATGGACTGAATTGATTGACATTTCAACGGTGCGCCTTGGGAGCGACTAACAGCTGACACAATAGGTACATTTTTCAGAAGAAAGTGCAACAGTATGTCGCCAATGGTATGGTAGTAAGGATTTAGTAAGCACAAGTTTCAAGCATGCTCAATTGCTAGTATACAACAGAGATAAGTGCAAAAATAAGTACTAATACAATAAGTACTAAATATATAGCTAATATAAGTGCTAATATAAGTGCCAGTACATACAATAAGTGCTATGTATGTTGTTGTTTTTTATTTAAATGTTTTTATTATTATAAAAATAGGGAGGCGTAGTAGAGGAGGTAGTAGAGTTCAATCCTTCAGCGGGAGCACAAGCTTGTTCATACATCCATGGTTATTATTCTATATCTAATTAAAACAAGCATTAAATTAAGTTATGAAAAGACCAACTGCTCGTGAATGGCAGCGCATCAGACATGATCGCAGTTACCGAATTGGGTGAAGAGCACTGTTGAGTGAACCGGATTAAATCAAATTATTAAATTAATGATTAGATGTTTTGTGAAACTACACATTGTTTAACGTTGATTAATTAGGCCTATTAAAAGCGTGGTCTTATTCTTATATGCATATTTATATCAATAGTGCATGGCGTGCTTCTGCCTATATATCGGCAGAAATGCTTTTCTCACAGAGAGAAAAAAAGCCTTTAACCGACTACTATTTATTATATGGCGCCGACTACCAAGCGCAGCGACGACTAGTCGTTTAGTCGACTAGTTGTTTAGTCGACTAGTCGTTTAGTCGACTAGTCGCGCACATCCTTAACATGAGTGTCTTAAAATACTGGCATAGACGGAGTGACAACCCAGACTAACATGTTGTATCATATAAGAGCAGTATGAGAGTCTATAGCTTGCTCCAACAGTCTATTGTTTCTGATCTGTTACAGGCAAAAGACCACGCCAGAATGGGAATTAAAGAAGTCAAAAGCCGACTCAAGCAAAAGGTATAAAGCATACACATTAAAAAAAAGGTTGCGTTTCTCTACATATGAACAGTGAAGTAGACTCTATCAACTTCCTTGTTTACAACACGACATGTCCTCCCTCCAACCTAGATATTTGACTCTGTGTCCTCTTGACTCCCTACCCCTTTACCCCGTCACCCCCACGAGCTTCATCCCTCCTCTACCTGCAACCTGTGCTCCTCCTCCTCAGGAGCATGCGGAGAATGGATACTCCACCGCCGGGACCCCCGTCATAGACGAGGACACCACCACCACCACTGCCGTGGGAGGAGGGTTCATGACGTCATCGTCTGGTGCGCTCCGAAAAGAGGGGTCGCTGCAGAGCTGGGAGGATGGCAACCGGCCAATCACCATGCACTTAGGACAGGTAATGCCCATAGCACACTTAGGACAGGTAATGCCCATAGCACACTTAGGACAGGTAATGCCCATAGCACACTTAGGACAGGTAATGCTCATAGCACAGTAGGGACCGGTAATGCTCATAGCACACTTAGGACAGGTAATGCCCATAGCACACTTAGGACAGGTAATGCTCATAGCACACTTAGGACCGGTAATGCTCATAGCACACTTAGGACCGGTAATGCTCATAGCACACTTAGGACCGGTAATGCTCATAGCACACTAGGGACCGGTAATGCTCATAGCACACTAGGGACCGGTAATGCTCATAGCACACTAGGTACCGGTAATGCTCCTAGCTCAGAGCTCATTGACACGGGGGCATCAAACCTATGATGGTGTTCATATTACACAAAACAACAATAATGTGCAAAAATAATGACAATGAATGAATAAAAAAACAGGAGGTGACCCAAAAACGGCAAGAATTTCATCATCACGTGTGTTGGCACAAGCCTCTGGTGTAGTGTAGCCATGTGATGGTGGTGTTCATATTGGTCGAATGTAAAGGCAGTCAGTCAGACATGCATAGAAGTCTAGAGTCATAACTGGCGTAGAAGTTAGTATGCTCTCTGAATTATCTCTAGTCAACTTCTACTAAAACATTACTTAAAAATACCACTGAGGTAAGGAAATATCCAAAAAACATTATTTGTTTACATTTTGAGGACCTATTTTTGATTTCATTCATTCTGTGTGCTGCAATATAAAATAAACTATCTATACACAATAAATGTATATTGTACGATTTCTACTGTACACCACCAGATATTTCTAATATGCATTACTTATGTGTTTATGCACTGTGTATGCTGTTGGTATTTTTTATTTTTTTTTGTCTTTGGGATGTTATTGCACTGTGAAAGAAGGGATGTTTCACTGTTCATGGATATTATAGGGCCATTTATAAATTATATATGTATTATTTTTGTGTTTTCTACCATAGGCTCGACCGCCATTGTTAGTCAAGAGACCTGGCAGTAATATCGGACTGGACAGCAGCCCTGACCAGTATGAATATCCTATTCTATGGAATGTAAATTAGTCCAAAACAGATAATTGATTTACTTAATTGTGATTCAAAAGAGTATTTCTACATTCTATTCAATAACACAACTAATTTAATAATAGCATTAGCATTATTAGCCCACAAAGCTCATGTCTAACTATTTTTCACTAATATGAATCTCAGTGCAATTACTAATCTACCTTTCCATTTAAAGGCTTTCTTCTGCTTACTTCCTTCTGCTCATCTGTTTTAATTACAGTTAACCTACAATCCGGACAGATGTGCTCCCGAACAGTATTGTTTTGGTCATGATACTTAAATGAATACAACTTGACAGTTTTGGTTTTTTTTGGAAAATGAAATCTTACCATTGCTGTTTTTTTGCCTGTTATGTACACCCTCATCAGTAGTAATTTAAAAAAATCTAAACAGCAGACATTTATAAGCATTTATCCTTTAAAGTGAATTTATATAATTGATTCAGCAATTATAGTAATGTATAGCACTTCTGTACATCAGAAATAACAGGAGGCTGGATTATACCGAGATTTTGTCTTCAAAGTAAGGTTTTCTCGTTTTTTGAGGTGAAGAACAATCGTGACCAGCTTAATGTTAAATCAAATTAAAAATAAAATGGGCTTCAAATAAATACTTGAGATGGGTTAGCTGGTGAGATGGTGAGTATTCTTGTTCCTCTCGGCCATTGTGGAGCAGTCCTTTCGGATCGTAGGTTTTTCCTCTCTATCTAAAGTTGTGTGTGTCTGGTCTGTTTCTGTCTTTTCCGATCTTTCCCTGTTTTCACTCTAGTTCTATGCGTCCTACACGTCACTACACAGTCTTTCTGTCTGAGGATTCGTCCGGAGACGAGTTTCAGCATGAAGACCACTCAGGCTCTGGTTTCCCTGACAACCTTTTCTTCTCCGTCCCTTTCGAATGGTCGCCAGTGTAGGCAACCTCTCTGATCAGCTTTACATTTCACTTGATTCGTCTATTTAACTGAACGGTGCATGTACACCCATTCACATTAATATAAGTGTGCGTGTGCGTGTGTGCGTGCGTGCGCGTGTGTGCGTGCGTGTGTGTGCGCACACATGCTAGTGCTTGTGGAAAACTCTCGCCATAGCCGATAAACATTGTATCTCTCAGGCCACAGCCATACCGTTCCCTGAAGGAGGCGGAGTCGATGGAAGGGGAAGAGCCTGGCATCGGGGTGGAGCGTCACACAGCCCCGTCCAGCCCAACCACGGAGAAGTTCTCCAACGTGAACCTTCTGGGGGATATCTTCAACTGCCAGGACGAGCCCGAGAACCAGTCCGTCAGCCTGGCTAAGAGTTTGGAGGACCTTCGCACCCCCAAAAGCTTGGAGGAACTCAAGGAAGCCAAGTTCACTTACCAGGTAGGGAGGTGATGTGTACATAGTGATTGGGTCAGATGATGCTAATGCTATAGAGACATAGTGACCTCTGTGACCAATATGTTGGCCATTTCATTCAGAACTCAACTCTGCTTCTGTTTTAGGAATGTGATGATTAATGAATCCAAATGTCGTAAGAACTTACATGACATATCTTCTACCCTTTCCCTTATTTTAGTGGTTCTAAAACGTTTTGGGCATGTGACCCCATTTTTACGTCTGAAAATTATTGCGACCCCAACTTTTTAAATGTTTGCTACAAATGATTAGATGGTCTGTTTGTATATATATACAGGACCTTTCACATGGTTTCACATATCTATTGCTTATAAGCCAGCAATCTCCCGCATATGCAGTCAGCTGACCCCAAGTGGGCTCCCGACCCACAGGTTGCCTTATTGTTTAGTTTTTCTTGTTATCCATACTTGATTTAATTTTTTCTAGGTTTGGGAGATGGGCTATCTCCCAAAGCTGTTGTCTATCTTGATGCTTCTTCTCTTTGCAGCGTATGGACCTGGGCATCGGCGATCGCACTCGCACACTCCCGGGCCTCAAGCTGACCAACCCCTACAACAAGCTGTGGGGCGTCGGACCGGACGACGGAGCGAAGCCTGCTTGGGACCCCTCTGCCGTCTGCGACAGACCTGCGCCGCAAAGACCACCGCCGCCAGTGCCTCCCGCCCGGGAGTGCTCCAGCCCGGGACCCGACACCGGCCCACACCCTTCCACCCCCAGCCAGGGGAACATCACCATCCCCCGCCCCCAGGGGAGGAAGACCCCGGAGCCCTGCATGTCCCTTGTGCCCCCCTCCGTCCAGCCTCGCTGCAGACCCCAGGAGGCCGGTAACGGGATGTCTAGAAGCGGGGGGCAGGAGTTCAGGCACGCTCTGGGGATGAGCGCGGATGGAGACCTTCTAAAGCCCACCAAGGCCGGAGAGAACGCGGTCGATCTGCTGAGTCTTCTGGACCCTCTCAGCAGCACCAGCAGCTCCCCGGCGGACGCCCGCGCTTCGTCTGCCGTCGAAGAAGGAGTCATCCCCGGTGCCACGCTTCCCTCCGGCAAACCCATGCTTCCGGCCAGGCCCTACCCACAGGGTCTGCCTCCCTTCCCCCCGCACCCGTCGATCTCCCTGAATCCCTTTGCCGCCTCTCTCCGGTACACGTCCCCTCAGACACACTACTCGCCCGCCGCAGACGGGAATCCATTCGGCTCGGCATACGGGCCTCCGGCGGCCTGCTATGCCCACGGTCCGGGCCTCCCGCACATGATCTCCACCTTGCCGGGCTTCTACAGGCACCAACCACCGGGCTGCTCCACGCTGCCGGCCAGCTTCCGACCGGTGCGGTCCACCTTCCCTTCCATCGTGCCCAGCCTGCCCCACTCCTCAGCCAGCAACCATTCACTCTCCAGCCTGGTGAACCCACCCACTGCGCCCAGTCACGCCCACAACATGCTGGGGAAAGCCCCCATGGAGTCCAGAGAACCGCAAGACCCCTTCGGGGAACTGCTGACCATGGTGGTGAAGCCCGCAGAGCCCCACAGGAAGAAGGTGGAGGATCTTCGGAGAAGGTGGGAGACTTTTGACTGAGGATGCGTTGCGCTCTCTGTGGCCCTACAACAGCTACCAGCAACGTTGCTGACGAATGACAAATGAGCGTATGTTTCAGACTTAACGATCTGGAGCCCATGTTTTCCCTGCCAACACATTTTTGAATTCATCCGGTTTTAGCTCATAACTCTTTGTTATCCATCGTTAGAGGACAAGTCTTTGCACGTATTGTTTCAGGCCACGTAGTTCTTCACATACATGCTTATTTTTGATGTGTAACTTTTAATAGACTGCCCACTACTTCTTGAAGTGAAAGGTCATAGGCCACATTATAGTAGTCTCCCAAAATGAGGATTTTTTTTTACGTCTGTACAAAAGCTTATCCACTTATATTTATAAACAGCTTAGTGGCACTGCAGAATCTGCTAAATATGGTTCACTGCAAACATAATCTTAATGTCTCATAGTCCTAATGTAGCTTTGTGCAAACTTGTGTTTTATTAGGTCCACCAAAATACATTGCATCTCTGGCTTTTCTCCATATTGTGTGAATAAGTGTGGCCTTGTGTTTGGATAGAGAAAAAAACCTATTTTACATTAACTAAATTTAATGTATAGTGAAATACTTACTGAAACCTTGTTATCCACTCTTTTGTGGTACACCGGTTACCACAATTTTCCTCAAATATTTTTTATTCAAATTACACATACGAGTACTTGAAATTCAATGCTTAGATATTTTTATGTTATCATGAATCTCTGCTTTGCCAGTGTAAAAATTTATCTTTTTTTCCCACCCTGTTGTTTTGCCTTTTGCCTGTTTTCCTGTGTCTTATGTTAAGTCTCCTAACTGAACTAAGTGTGCTGGTAATGTGGCTCACATTGCCAATATATACTACTGTTTGTCATTACAAATGCTACACTTACTTTTAAGCGGCTCTATTCTGACTTTTAAGCACCATAACAGATCAAATCAATGTCCCGAAATTGCTGCTATTTCTTTTACTGCTTTGTAGGTCATCTCGGGGACCATTGTGTGGTGATGCCAAAAATCTTGTCGCTTAAAAGTGACGGGAACTGAAGTGTCTTTTAAGGTCAAGCCCGTGTGTGATTGTGTATAAAGAGGATGATGCTGTGTATGACTGAGGAGCTGTGTTGTTGCCCTAAATGACATCATTAAATTAACATAATGTAACCAATGTAGTGCAAAACAGAAACATGTTATTGCTGATTATTATTTATTATTTCATCTTTCTAATTGCTTCAGGAAAATGTATTTAAATTATATATTCTGTCCATATGTTGGTAAGTACATTTTTTTGTCTTGTTTCATTTGATTATACTTACCTAATCTTATGGGAAACTATTTCTACTAAAGGATATTCTTTAAAGGTATAAAAACCACTGTCCAATTACATTTTTCAATCTATAGCACTGAGAATGAAATGGCTCTGATCGAAAAGGGAAAGTGGAAAATGTGTTCATTTCACACTTATTGCAGTTTCATCACAGTACTTAAAAGGCATGTACACTGATTTTATTTTTTATTTTTATTAAAGGCAACAAAGCCATACACGAGCACTAAGTCATCACACGAATTGTGCAATCATTTTTTGCTCCTGAACTCACACAACACAAGTATCTCTCAAGCCTGTTCATAGCCGATGCAACATAAGATCATAAGTGGTCATCTGCTTATGATCTGCTCACATGTCGACTAAGGATGGGGGGGGCGGATCGATACATGTGAGTATCGGGATTCTTTGCTTTCGCAATACTTGCATTGTCAGGTTGTCTCAAATGTCCATGTAGTTATAGTGGAAGCAAATGAATGGTTTGGCTACGTCCTACAGCGATATTGTTTTCTCCTGTCAACTGCGTTGTGTTCGGCCCATGTGGGTTCGGTCAGGTTCAGTTAAAACACAATGGCGGACCTGTAGAACCCAACCACACAAAATATAAAATCGTACAAAAAAAATCTTAATATCGTATCGCAATATTTACAGAATCGCAATAGGCCTATATGTTGTATCGGCACTCAAAAATCGCTGTGAGGTCCCTGCGGATTCCCGTCCCTAATGTTGACATCATTGAATGCACATTCAGAGTCGGTTTGCTGTAGCTGACATGTTTATGCTCTGGCCGGGCGGCCCAAAGTGGGGCCCGCGGGCCAAAGTTGGTTCGCCATAAATTGATTTGGGCCAGATGTTTCTAGCATAATTAGAAATTAGAATTAGTTAATGACGTAATGTTTATGCTGATTTACTTTTGTGAGGTAAAAATACTAATATGTAGGACCTGTAATTATTATTTTTTTCATAATCTGAGCAGGCGGCCAGATTGACACTTTGCGCAGGAAGTCAGTTTGGCGCGAGTGAGTTCAGTTTATTGTGACTGAGACATGTAATGTTAAGTTATTTAACTATTTAAAAGCTAAAAGAATATTCAATTAAGGGAACTTGGACCTTAACATGCATGTTAAGAGTACAATAGGTGTTTTGCTTTTTGCCCATGGCCCACCATTGTGGACCCAAAGGTTTGGGCACCCCTGCTCTATGGCAAATGGAGAGTCCATGTCACTATGGTCTAGCCAAGAAGATGGGTTCCTGCGAGTTGCAGCAAAAGTTGCATCACAAAAGACAAATGTAAAAACAATAAACATGTCAATTATAGATGTGGGAGAAATACTTGACAAAGAGCAACAGTCATACAAAACCAGATCTGTGCTACATTCTATGATTGTTGAAAGTACACAATAAACATAATATGTGCATATATAATATGTATAAAATGTACAATGTAAATGGTGGACGGGGGAACGGCTACCTAAGACAAACACAATAACCCAACCTACAGTCTGTTAGCAACAGGGTTAAGCCTCTGGTATAGTTATGGGTTTACAGTTATTCCGTTATGTATTATGCAGTTATAGTTAGTTACAGTTCTAACTTCCCCTAAACTCCTGACCCTTTTTCTGATGCATTTTCTGCCTGTGTAGTATTATTTCGCTTAGGCTACACTCCAACGGGACACTGTTGAAATATCGACAAGCCGGAGAGCGAAATGTCCCTCAGCCTGCTTGTCAATTAATTCTCCAAGTTTAAACGTTTGGTGCATTTTGGGCATATGTGTTAAAACAAAGGAAGTAAGTGTTGCCTGGTCCCTTTCTGGATTTCATCTGTTTGATCGATTTTGACAAACATCCCAATCATATATTATATATTATACTCTTCCCTTAAATATTTTATTTGTATTTTATTTATAATGATAATGGGCTTTTAGTAGCATTCAATTCCTTGATTGAATGCACCTTTGTCTCATAAAAAACAATAACCTACATTTCCTGTAAGTCTAGAGTTAGGATAATCAGTACAATCAGATTTTTAAACAGTTTGCATTGATTTATATCTTATATTCTGTTTCCAAAACATTCCATAATGTTTTGAGATATACAATATAGAATATGCAATATACAACTCATTATGGACTACTGTACAATAAAGTGTGTAAAGAGAAGAAAAATAATTAAATAGCTCGTTTCTCAGCTTGTATATATATATATATATATATTCCTTCATGTTATCCAGTGAAAAATACTGAGGAGTGTAAATACTCATCTGATATCTCGGGAGAAAAAAAACAGCAAGAAAAAAAGCATCACTAGTTCAGAAGCTTTCCCTCGCCAGGAGGGGGCAGTATTTGAGCTTTTTTTTCCTTCCTTTTTTGTCGTCCAACCGCTATAAAGTCACAGTTTCCTGCAAATGAGGGCAGTGCCTCGGGTCAGATGATAACAAGACTCGCTTGGTCAGATCAAGCGTTCCTCTGGGGGAACTTTGAGCATGCTGTCCATCTCCAGGCGTGCCCCAGCCAGTTCCTGGGTGCTGGGGCTGTAGGCACCCTCAGACTGCCGCTTCTTCCTGGCCGTGAGCACCATGAAGGTCAGGCCGACGATCAGTATTAACACGCAGAAGCACACCAGTGGGATGGCCAGCATTAACCAGGGAACACGGTCCTTTTGGGCTTGTTTCTGCAAGGGCAAGCAAGGACACACATGTACGCTCAAATGAAACAACTTGTAGCAAATTTGGTCATTTGATGTGGCCCTTGAATATTTTCAAAGACAGGGAAAACTTGGAATTGTATTAAAGGACAGGCTACTATGGACTGTTCAATATTGTAAAATAGCAAATCTGTACCAATTCATCAATTCTATAGAAGACTTAAACTACTACATAGTTTAACTGTAGTTATATGTGACATTTTCTTATACAAGTTACTTATGGAATGAATACTTAGCAGGGTTTTTTTATGAAATTGTCAAAAGACTTACGTTTGTGTCACAGACTGGGCCTGAGTATCCAGGCGGACACACACAAAGGAACCGGTTGAGGCGATCCAAACAGGAACCTCCGTTTCGACACGGATTTGACTCGCACTCATCCACCTCAGTCTCACACCTTACCAAAAAATAGGACAAGGTGGAGATTAGTCAATGAGTAATCTGGGATCCAGCAGTCCTCCTATGTTATAGCAAAACCTCTGGGGGGAGACGGCACAGAGCCTGAGCCGGAAATCAAAAACTGAAAGGGGCGGAGACATTTACTCCTGGTTTCCTGTTTCGTTACGGGGATATTCTACTCAGAAGGTGATTTTAAAAAGTGTATTTCTAGAGTGGCCAGTCTACACAGTGTTGATTTGAAACAGACACTTTTTCTAAGAACGTTGGTGTTCGACAGGATGTTTTAGCTTGACTTCCCACTGAGAAAAGTTTACTAGGGCTGGCTAAGTTTGCGTTTGCTCTTCGCAATTTACGCATTTACAGATCCCCAACTCCAGCAACATGTTTGGTCGAAACCAGGGGCGGTTCTAGGATCAGACCTTTGGGGGGGCTCAGAGGGGCTGTGAGGGAAAGAGAAATCACGCATTTGAGAGAATCATGCTGGCAACAGGCCCAAGTAGTCCAATTAGGTCTACTTCTACTTCAGTATTAATTAGGACATATCTCGGGTTCTATTTGGAGTACAAAAACAATATTGGTATCGTTGGAAAGGTAAAAATGTCCTTGTTTGGGGGGGCTGAGATTGAATTTGGGGAGGCTGAAGCCCCCCCAAAACGGCCTAAAACCGCCACTGGCCGGGACAAGGAGATATAAGAAGAGGGCTCTTGGGGACGCCAGTGATTATTTCTACATCAACTGAATTGTAATGTCAAATACACGTGCAACCTTGTGGCGCAGGGGAGAGAATTGCGTGTGATCTGCACAGGAGACCCGGTTTCAAGTCCCGGTGAGAGAGTGTGAGTGTACAAGTGCGACTTTCCAGCACATCACAGTGGGCATCCAGGTGGCGCAACGCAGAGCGATGCAGGTTATCAGATCTGTAGACCAGAGTTTGATTCCCGGCCCCCCCATCTGTGTAGTTTCCTCTTGTGTATTGTGATCAAATACAAGTGTGACTTCCCTACAGGTCTTTAATAGAAATCTCATGTGAATTGTAAGGTCAAGTATAACTTCCGACCATTCCTTACCTGGTGTCTTGGTGGTGCAGCGGTAAGGGTGTTGCTCAACACTCTGTAGACTCTGGTTTGAGTCCTTGCTCACATGGCCACCAAGAATGAGGTACCCCAAAAAGGGGGGGTGTTACAACCAAAGCTGTCTTGAAAACATTTTGTGTGCGATCTCCTCCCCCCTCCTCGATATATACAACATGCATGTAAAAAGGGCTTGGGTACTTTGTTCTTGGTGGCCATACTTGCAGGGACTCAAACCTGAGTCTACAGAGTGTTCACCAACAGCCTTTACTGCTGCACCACCAAGAGGCTGGCTAAGATTTGGTTGACTTGACAAATAACTTCACAGTGAATTTTCATGGAAATCAGCAGGACTTGAACCTCTCTCGAGAGATCACAATACACAAGAGGAAACCACATAGATGTCCCCTGCCGGGACTCGGGTCTACAGATCTGATAATCTGCAGCGAACTGATGGTGCCGGAACAACTTGATATATTTTATATTTGAGGGGGCAAGCAAGACATTAAGACATTAAGAAGTGGATCGGAGGAGAGAGGCATGAGATAATAAAAATATATGAAATATAATATATTTTGGGGAATTTAGTTTGAGGGGGCACAACATTTATTTGAGGGGGCCAGGCCCCCTCTTGCCCCTGCCTAGACCTGGCCCTGCTTCCAAGTGTGCGACATGAAAGTGAAACATAGAATATATAATTTTTCACCAGCCCCGAGAACTTTGCCAAATAAAAACAGTCAAATGTATAGGTTGAGATGGTCAAAATCGCCGGCAAAGTTGCTAAAATAATAAACGAAGCAAATTCAAAAGGGACCTTTCCAGTTTTACTGGCTCGGTCCCTAATTATATAATTGCTTATTTCTATCTTGAAGAAATAATCAAGTCGAAATGAGGCTACAATCTAATAGTCATGTGGACTATTATTCAAGTTAACCAGTGAACTGTATTATGTAAGAGGAACGACTAGATGACGCTGTTCTCTGCCAGAGACATTTTGCCAACTGTGAAACGTCAGTGAGCTCAAGATGACTGTAGTCTATGAAACCGGTGTTAGGGCGACATCTAGTGGACATAGTCAGTGAAAAGCCTAGCTCATTAGTATTAACAACAGCGGACGTCAAAGTAAGATGAAACATGTAACTGTATAGGACAAACATGTGAAAAAAGTGAGTAAAACTGACAGACATTTATTTGCGCCGACTATTACACTATACAGTATGCTGTGATTTCTGACGGCAGGTGGCAGCAGAGAGCCGTGTATCATATTTGTACGTTGAGAACATGAACCAACGGAGCTAACGTGGACAGTTGACCGTATGACGAAGTATACTTCATTTTCAGTTGTTCACGTTGTAGGCTATAATGAAAAAGGCCAGTTTAAGGGGTAGGCCTACTGCCTAATTTCATTGTCCTAGACGTGCAATGCAATTCATCGCCAAAGCGTCAGCTTGTTCCATTATCCAAGTTGTACAATGAACAAGGAAGTCGAGAGCCGGAAACAGAGACAGCTCCCCTTCAAAGTAAAAGTTTGCATTCTGAAGCGTCTTAGTTACAGCGGTCAAGGAGAGCTAATGACGGATGAATGAGGGTGAGTGAATGAATGAGGATGGGTTGATGGATGAATGAATGAGGAAGAATGAATGAATGGATGGATGAATGTGAGTAGATGGATTAAGAATGGTTGAGGGTGAGTGGATGGATGGCTGAATGAGGGGGAATGTGTGTCACATTATCATTGGTTTTATCTTTAAACAATAATGTGGGATCCCATCCATCCACATTCACTCATTCAACCATCCAATAACCCTCATTCGTCCACTAATGCTGTGCAGAATAGGGTGCAGTACAAACCATGACCACAGAATCAGAATCAGCAAAGGCGTGGGATGGGGGTAGTGGGGGGGTGATTGCATATCTGTAGCCTATATAAGTAGTATGTATGTGTGTATGTGTGTATGTATGTATGTATGTATGTATGTATGTATGTATGTATGTATGTATGTATGTATGTCTGTATGTCTGTATGTATTTGTGGTCTTGTTCCTGTTTTGAAAGATACGTAGTGGTCATGCGTGATGGCCTTACTAGAAGTGAAACTAGGAAAAAGTCAGCTTTTAGCATATGAGTCACATGACCGGCACTACTTCATCACACTTTCCATGCTGAGGGGTTGTTTTCAACACGCATCTCCCCGGCCGGTCCCTGGTGTCAGAATGATGTGAATGGGGTTTATTTTTTGTTAAATATGTATATATTTTTAAATGACATCGTAAGAGTATGCATTGTATGCATGTATTCCAGTCAGCAGCGGTGCGAGTGGGTCATACAGACACTCAGCAGCTGCTTTGGATCGTGGGAGTCTGCAGAAGAGAGCCCTGCACGACGGATCTCCTTTAGCCCCGCAAGGTAAGCGCCGGGTTATATGGCACGACGAGTACGGTTTCACCTGTATGGAGGCGTCCTTGAGCAAGATGCCCTCCCTAACCCTTAAATGCTCCTTAATGCTAAGCATCTGAATTAATTCTCATGTGACTTTTCACCAAATGGTGAATAATAGTAAACGGTACTACGGCACTACACAGTGACGCAAGACGAGCACTGATGCAGAGCTTCAGATCTAAAGTGTGCAGACTCAGGGAGGGAACATTTGCTTGCATGCATGCATGCAAATAAGACTTAGTAGAAGTTGCCTTCTGGTTCAAATCCATTACTTGGGGTAATGTAAAGACTTCTACTCAAATATTTTTTGTTTTGAAGTACAATTTGACTAATGGATGTTTGATATGAATGAACACTGTGACTGTGACTATTGCAACGCTACGGGGCTAACGTCCCTGTGTATTTATTAGTGAAAATATTCCACGGCTGGTGAAACGTCTTATCAACTGAAATGTGACCATCGGCAGTCTTTGTTTTGACGTTCAAGGATCGGTAAACGCAAACAAAAAAAGAAAACCTCACTGATAAAGTCTGTACCACGTCGTGTGTTGTAGTATCCCCTAAACCCGCTGGCCTCCGGACCCCAGAGAAGGACCTCACCCCCACCAGGAGAGGAAAACAAACCCACAGCCCGGGGACCCAAGTAGCTGTGCTCATCCAGGTCATCCCGGCGTGGTGTCCCGCCATCACCTCCAACAGTCCAGCAGGGCCAGGTGGCGGCAGCGGCGGCAGCGTTGGTAGCGGGGGTGTCGACCCCACCTCCGCGAGGAGGTCCGATTGGACCACGCTCTTGAGAACCCCAGTGAGGGGTGCTCACAATGGCAGCCCACTGAGAGGAGGAGGAGGAGGTGGTCCAGGGGAGCATAGTGCTCCTGCCAGCCTGTCCCCAAGACAAGACGCGACCCTTAAGGAGGCGAAACGTCGCACCCCCAGCCCCAGCCTGCGGAGACCCCGGAGCCACAGCCTGTTCAGGAGGTCCCGATCCTGGGTCAGCCAGCGGAGGGCCGCCCACCGGGGAATGGACGAGCTGGCGAGACACAGCAGCGTGGTGATCCAGTCGGTCGTTCACATGGACGGAAGCAGGTTTACGACCGCCGACATTTTAACCCAACAATTCTTTCTACTAAAAGTGATTTTTGTGAAAATGCCCGTTCTTGTATTCAACTCTTGGAAATCGTTGTTTCCTCCTTAGCCCTGCCGGCGCCGACACGTCGGAACGCTCTCCGTTAAAACCCCTCCCGTCTGCCAACTGCACCACCGGCACCACCGGCGAGTCTCCGGTCTGCGAGAGAATATATTGCAACACAAGCGCGACCGTCTCGAGTCTCGACCCTCAAAGTCCCCAGTCCACAGACCCGCCTCCCGCCGGTCCTGCAGCGCCGGGGGCGGGGCCAGAGCAGCGGGCCGCCGCCGCCAGCCCGGAGCCAACCATGCACCTCGCGGCGGAAGCCCAGGAGGCTTCGGGGGAAGGCGGTTCCCACCGGTCGACCTCCGAGAAGGACGTGAAAGAGGGGAGGACGCGTGATGTGGAAAAGGAGGAGGAGGAGGAGGAGGAGGTGGGCCAGAGGGATAACGGCGGACACGGAGGGTTGAAGAGGACGGAGAAACTCTACAAGATCGCGAAGGAGCTCCTGATGACGGAGAGGGCGTACGTGGCCCGGCTCCACCTCCTCTACCAGGTATGGTTTAAAAACACTATGAAATATGAAATATGAAACATTTAAAGTGCATTTCAAAAGGTATACATTAAAAAAAAATTAAAATAAACTGCCTTCATAGAATGTATGAGTTACTGTTTTGAGATTGTGGCGTGGAAATCTCTATTAAAAATACTTTTTGTTCATGGGGGGGGGAAACAAATGAAACCGTGCGCCCTCCCGAGAGGAGCCGATGCATACTAACTCTGTTCCTCCCGGCTCCCGTCTCCCCTCAGGTGTTCTGCTCTCGTCTGTCGGAAGAAGCGTCCCGGGGCTTGTTCCCCGTAGACGTGGTGAAGAACATCTTCTCCAACATCTCCTCCATCCACACCTTCCACAGCCAATTCCTCCTGCCGGACCTGGAGGAACGCATACTGCACTGGTGGGTGGGTTAAAACCGTGCGTGTTGAAGCGGATGCACAATCACCATATGCTTGTCATCTCCATGTCCCGGTTGAACCTAATGTGCGTCGCACCTTCAGAAACCACGTTCTGAAGGTGCGGCCCAGTAGTTTGACGGCAGCAGAGCAGTGTGTGCATTACCGCTGATGGTGCTGCTCAACGAAGCACCGAGTTTACCCCTCCTTGAACAACACCGTCCTTTCAGGTGGGACCGGCCGGGTCTGGGGGACGTCCTGCTTCACCACGCCCCGTTCCTGAGGATGTACGCCGAGTACGTGGGGAACTTTGAGCAGGCCATGGCGCTGCTGAGGACCTGGAGGGAACGCTCGGCCGCCTTCAGGACCCTCCTGCAGGACATACAGGTCCGACTCCAGGGGAGCGGGGGGAAATGCGCTTGTCTGGCGCTCGTCGTGAACCTGGCACGGTGTTATGCTGATTTTTAGCTTGGTCATGTATAACGGGTCAGGGATTTCAAGTGACTGAATATAAATGATGAACAGGAATCACTGAAAAGGACTGCCAACTGACATAAAATAAATAAATAAATAAAACCAGAACTGCCAAACGTATACTTAACATATTGGGATTTATTATTACTTTCTATATTTGTATGATTATTTGTTGTATAATATTCACGAAGCATAATTGAAGTCGTTTATCATTGTGCATCTAATGTTTTGGTCGACGTTTCAACGTTTGTGTTTTTTGTGATCGGTTCAGAGTCAGGAAGTGTGCGGGAGCCTGGGCTTGGAGCACCACATGCTGGAGCCGGTGCAGCGAGTCCCGCGGTACGAGATGCTGCTTAAGAACTACCTGAGGATACTGCCGGAGGAGGATCCCGACCACCCTCTCGCTCACAGTGAGGATCCGCACACACGCGCGCTCCAAAATGATGAGATAAAATGCACTAACATTTCTTATTTAAGTGATTTGCGGTGACTTGAGATGCATGTCAAGTCACTTTTACTTATATAGCAAATTTGAAAACGGCAGTTGACCCAAAGTGCTTTCCAGTTGCGGTAGCTGGGTAAGCATCTGCCTCAGTACAGGCATACATGATTAAAAGGATACATGAGAGGCAATAATACATATGGTAATACAATAGTATTAGTAATAATAAATATATTGTACATATCATACATACATATGTCGTTACATAGCAGTTGGGGGGGTGAGGGCTTCTTGCTCAAGGATGGTAGTGACACTCATTCTCCGTGTGCAGAGATGGTTGCTAGGATACTGCGCAGCATCGACCAGCAAAAGTGTTTTGGGCGCGGATAAGTTTAGACACAAAAACACACGGATGATGAGCTTTTGCAGACATTTCTACTCAGTCGGGTTGTTGCCAGTAGCGGGTCAAGATGGATGAATTATGAAATGGTTATTTTCACTTGCGCTCACTGGCGTTGCTGTAGCTGTTGCGTGCGTAGAATGACGCACAATGTTCATTGGGTGGCAAAAATGTATTTTTGTTATCCATCGGATGTTAAATGTTCTCCGGATTCCAAATTAAATCAATGGTGCCGCCGTTTGTCTATAAATCTGAATATTAATGATTATGCTGCACAGGTTAAGACCTAGATAAACATTCTATTAAAATGGGGGGGGGGGGGGTTCACCTGTTGTGTTTCAGGTGGTTTTATACAAGTCAACGTCTTCACCACTTCCTGTCTCCATCTCCTTCTTCCTTTTCTTCTTCTTCTTCTGCAGAGGCCTTGGAGGCCATCTCCAAGGCAGCAGGACACTCCAACAGCGCCATCCACAGAGCTGTAGGTACACCACAACAACAACAACAACCACAAGGGGACCCCATTTTACCAGCAGGTGGGATGTTGATTAGCCGTGACAAGCCATTTCAAAATCTAACCCCCTACAGTGACATCACACATGGGAGTGTCCACCAAGAGGTATGATGACTAGATGAACCTACCGGCCGGGACAGTCCACTTGGTGGGCTGGTAGGTTGATCATGCACCCTGGTGGCCACTCACACTTGTGATGTCACAAGGGTTGGATTTTTTTTTTTTAATGGTCAATCCCACCTGGTGGTAAAACAGTTAACCTCTTAACAATGGTTTCACCTATATTTTAGATGATTGTGTATTGGGATGAATGGGCTGTTTTTTTGTAGGCGAACCTGAAGAAGCTCCTGGAGATCTTTGAGATGGTGGGCGAGGAGGAGATCCTGAACCCGTCCAGCGAGTTCCTGCGGGAGGGCAGGATGCTGAAGCTGGCGGCCAGGAACACGTCTGCCATGGACCGATACCTCTTCCTGGTCTGAATCACTCTATTGTTGTTTAGCTTGGTAATATCCCAATGATGGTACCAAGTTTATGACAGAATATGTGATTTTCACCAATTAATTATATACTTAACGGTGCTGTAGGCAAGATTTAAGTAATTTGTTCGAGATGACATAGCCATCTGTCAGCTATTGGTGAGGGAAATGTGCTGTGGTTGCTTGTCAATCACAGGAATGTGAATGCAACATTTCTCAATGGTGGAGAAACTTGGGGAGGGAGGGATCAGGGGAGCGTTTAGTTTCAAAATCTTGCCGTCTTCTACTCTCTTTACAACTCTTGAATCTTACTTGCAGCAGATTTAAATCATTCCTTCAGTTTTGATGGATTAATTTGTATCAATACATATAAATACACTGACACTATAAACATATCAGGATAGTCTAGTGGTCATTATGACATGCATCTGAATTCACCGTCGCTTTGGATAAAAGTGTCTGCTAAAGTACTAAATAGTAATGAAATGACAAAATAATTATTTTCTACCTTCCCAGTTCAACAACTTCCTGCTGTGCTGCACTCCCAAGTTGAGCCTGATGGGGCAGCGCTACGGGGTGCGGACCCGCATCGGGGTGGAGGGCATGCAGGTGCAGAAGACCGCCAACGAGGAGCACCCCCACAGCTTCCAGATCTCCGGGAAGGAGAAGACCCTGGAGCTCGAGGCCAGGTAGGCTGGGAGAGGGAAAGATTGAGGAGATTCATCGCATGGTTAAAGATAATTCGTTTTTGGAAAAAGCAGCAATGATTCGATAGCCAAATTTTCTCTTTTCATGTAGTTTGTATGTTTACCCCCCCCTAATTTCAGCTCTGAAAAAGACCGAGATGAATGGATTAAGGTAAGTCTTTAGATTTAGTCTAATTACCTCTGTAAATATGGTGCTCATATCATGTTTCCTAAGTCTGGATTATTCTTTTTTTTAATTTCTCAGGTTATCCAAGAAGCCATCGACGTTTTCCTTGTGAAAAACGAATCCTTCAAGTTGGCCTCCAAGGAGTTTGATATGAGCGTACTGGTGCGTTCTTCTAACGTTCAATCCGCAAGTCTTGTAGACTTTACTACAACCGACGCCGGTGTATCATCTCAATCGTATACTAGTGGCTAGGGTGTTAAAGGTTGAACCAATGGCTGCAGGAAGAGGAGCTGGGCCGCTGGGCTCCACGGTGGATCCGGGACAAGGAGGTGGTGGAGTGCATGAAGTGTCAGGAGGCGTTCAACGCCATCACCAGAAGACGCCATCACTGCCGGGCGTGCGGCTCTGTGAGTTCCCCCCCCCCTTCCCGCCCACGATGGTTAAATATCAGATCCTGAAGGGTCAATATGGTCAGGGTGTTCCCAGCCGAAAGGTTCTGGGTTCAAACCCCAATGACCTAGGCGTCCTAGTGTTTGAGCGGTTTCTGTGGGAATCAAACCTACGGCTGTGGCCTGCGGCAAGGCGTTGGGTGTTTTGATTTGAATGCGTTTGCCTGTGCCCTCCAAGGTGGTGTGCTGGAAGTGTTCAGACCACAAGGTGGCGCTGGAGTACGACGGGAACAGGCTGAACAAGGTGTGTAAAGCCTGCTACAGAGTCCTGTCTGGACGGGAGCCAACTGACGCCAAGGAGCGGAGTCATGACATGGTTGGTTCACTTGGGCAGCTAATTGGTTTACTCGTTGGTAGGAGCGCTGGGTTTTGCTAGTCATGGTTAGACGGAGCCAACTGATGGGAGGGGGCGGAGCATAGATGCCATTGCCAACATGCATGATTGGTTCACTTCACTTCACTGATTATCATTTTGTGGCTCAGTCGGATATCTGGGTTTTGCTGGTTATGATTAAACAATATATCGTTAGACTCACTGATTTCATGAATTCAAGGTCAAATATAGACTGACCAATTCGCAAATGCGTATTAGTCTGGAACCTCCGAGTTATTTTGATTTCCAATCAAAGCAAGGAAACACGTGACATAAATTAATTAATTATCGCCAGAGCAAATAAGACATGCGCTTGCAGATCTGTGTGGTTCCCAGGCTGGGTCAAACTATGACGGATCTTGCAGGTGAAGTTAGTGATGGCGCCGAGTGGCGGCGTGATGAGTTCCTTCCTGACCTACGGCGACGACCCCCGGGCCTGTCGGAGGGTGTGGGCGATCGTACCCCAGAGACAGCCGATGACGCTACACCTGTACTCCACTCAACAGGTAGGCCATTAAAGGGCCCCTATTTTACCTGTTGCCTTTATCCATCATGCATCTGGGTGGACACTCCCCATTTGTGATGTCACTGTAGGGTAGATTTTGAAATTAATAGAAATCTGATAAATAACATGACTCCACCCTTGTGAATAAATAGAATAAGATTATTTTGTATACTTTGTGGCAAATTCAAGACCATGATTTCCCCCCCCCCCCCCCATCCCACACTCATATCTTACCAGGAGTTGTCCCCGCTGTCGAGCATCCCTCTACTGGGCAGCAGCGTGGAGGAGTCGCCCCGTCTCTCTGCAGATCCGTGGCAGTTCTGTCTGGTCCACGCCGCGTCCCGCCACAGCTTCATCTGCGACAGCCTTTTGCTCAAACAGCGCTGGCTAGCCGCGCTACAGAAGGCGGGAACCACGGACGCTAACCCGCCGGTGAGCGGGTTGAGCGGCGGCAGTTGCGGTGATGTCACCACGACAGGTGACCAGCCTGAGATGAAGTGAGAGGCGTGCCTCAAACACGCATGCGTTCGTGGTCCTGGAATTGATGAACTGAAATCAGAACTGAAACGGTCACGCAAGACATCATCATGGAGAAGTAATATACCAGAAGTTTGTTGTTTTGAATCCTGAAAGTGTTTTGCACTTTATTCTTGAAATGCTTAACAGTAAAATAAATAAAGTAAATCGGCTTTTAACAAGAGCGAGGGCCGTTTTATTGATCCATCGTGACCCTTAGCTTAGTATAGCTTGTAGTGATACAGTGTAGTGTTACTAGATTAAGCTTTTATACACGTGGTGATGGGGGAACACAGCAGTTTCAGTGACTCGGGAGCCGCAAGAGATCTGAATAACAAAACATCATTCTGATCCCGTAACTTCACAGGTAGACATCACAGCATTTGGAATATCTACACCCGACAACTATTCATACCTTTTTCATACAGTTCACGTAAATGAAACAAAAACATTTAAAAATATCAATTGACGGCTAGGAAAAAAAAAAAAAAAAGTGAGGTCAGAGTTCAGTCGTCCTTGAAACCCCAAGGTCGTATGTTCGCATCTGATCTTTAGGACTTCAGTCCTGCCATGTAGTGCATGAAGAAAGAAAAAAAAAAGTCACATTTAACAAAGGACATAAGTACAGCTGTGGTGGTTGTCCAGCCAAACAAACCAGATACTCAGAAAGTCCACTCCACCGACATCAACAGTTAACAGTTAACATCCAGTTTTTGGAATGGCTTCTTAAAACATTTACTTCCAATTTATTGTGTGCATTCAGTCGCTGTTTGTTTGTTTTTTGTACGATTGTCGCTCCCAAGATTCAGAGGATGTCAACAAGCACCAACATACTCAATTATTCTGTCCTAACTCTTAATAGGAAGTCTTCTAGAAGTAGACTGGAGCAGACTTGGTTGCCCTTGGAAACCAAGCCCAGTAGCTTAATCTTTATTGGAGTACTAGAACAAAAGAAAACCCAGCTACTAGTTCCTAATGTAATACTAGTGAATGTGTGCTCCGGTTTCTATGGCCTATGCTGACGCTCCACCACTAAAAAGCTCTTCTTTTGTACAGATTCTCTCCCTGCATTTCATGTTCAAAGCGCGGCCACACATGACCAAGATTAGAAGCAGATTTGGCTGGTGGATTTACAGTGTGTAGACTTAAACGTATAACTTTTATGTCCAAACTCTATGACAAAGTCTTTTTAAAGATTATATATACATGGACCAGATTGGAGACTTACAACTTCTCAACTCTTCATGAGTTGACGCGTGATGTACCTTCGCCAGCCCAATCCCAAAACAAACACATGCTTTCACACTTTACTGTACATGAATTAGAAACCGGGCCTTATATTTACACAATGACTAAACGGGGTCTTATTTTGGTCAAACCTCCAGAAATGCAATTTTTGTTTTTCTTTCTGCCTATTATTTCTTGAAAGTTGACCACAGAAATGTTCTATTTTTAGCCCAACTTTTGATTCTCGGTTGAAGAGTGCCTCTTGTTTCAGGACACTGATACATTCAGAGGGTCTTCCCCTTGGTTCTGGATGGGGATGGGTATCGGCATTTAGCAGACACATCCGAATATAGTATCCAAAGATGTCTACAAGTAGAGTGCCGACATTAAGGGTGTTTGTTGGTAAACCTACGTCCTACGATGACCCCCTCCGAACTCCCAACTGTCTGTCGTCGTTGTCAAGGCGACCAGACGTCAGTCGGCATACAGTCCCGGTTTTCCGCCCAATCAGAACATCCGGGGGTGCTGTCAGATAGTTAAGACGGGTTCCCGCGGGTTCTTCACAAAGAACGGTATCTTGTCCCACGTCCACAAGTATGTAGGAGAACCACACAGAAGATGATCTGGGGGGGGGGGTGTAAGGGTCACTGGAGTAGGCACGTAGTTCCAGGAAGTGACCTTTTGATCCCCACCGTTTAAAAAAAAAAGCAAGAGGCGATCGAAGCGTTAACGGTTGTCGGTCGGTCATCTCAGCTGCAGCAGAGCTGATCGGAGAGCAGCAGGGTGTCGTAGCCGTAGATCTCGAGCAGGTGGAGCAGGAAGAGCCGGTCTCCGTGGGGGTCCAGGCCCATGGCGCGCACGCTCTCCTGGGTCAGGGTGGGGTCCGGGCTCCCCGCCACCTCGCTCAGGGTCTGGAAAATCCGGTTGTTCTGCTCCAAGAAGAACCTTGGTGGGAGAAGCACAATATCAATCCAATGTTATTTATAAAGTATAAATGTACTCAAGGCAAACGACAAGCACAATACATTAAAATGAGTGACATATATAAAGAAAGACAAATTAGCGTTGTGGAAGACCCTTTAATGAAAATGATGTCATTTTGGCATTGAAATGAACGCATTGAATGCAATTTTCAGGTGTGGTCATCATGATGTACTTACAATATGAAGAGATCTTCTTCACTGGAGATCGACTCTCCGTTCACCTCCTGAGAGTAGAGCAGCATCTGCCTACACACACGCACACGCACACGCTTAACTAGGTGTACCATGCATTCAGGGTCAGCAAACAAATAGTGCCACTTTCTATGTGTATTTAGACCGTAACTGATAAAGAACAAACTGTGAAACCGGATTTACAGTCACTTGTTGTTACTTAGCGCAAGCACCGTTAGTAGAGTGTCGCCCGTTTGTTGAAAGCCACGCACCTCTGGATCTGTGAAGCGAGCGCCGCACCCACCCCATGCACAGCTAATTCACTTTTCTTTTTCAATGGATAGTTCTGAACAGATAAGAACTTAGAAACAGTTTTTCTATGTGTGTACAACATGGGAGGCTTAAACCTATTCAGCGTTTCTATTTTTATTCAGGCTGGGAAGAGAAATATCTCTGTTCTGTGAGACCGAGGTCTTTGTAGATAAGCCTAAGGGCCCGAGCAGACGCTCGCCTCGTGTTACCGATCGCGTGACATCGCGCCGCCCCCCCCCTCTCTAGTAGTTGCTGTGGGAGTTGCCGATGGAAGTGCTTAAAAACCAGGAAATGAAATTCACACGACACGCGCTCATTTGCATCGAGTTAACCGAAGTTAAACTTTTGTCCCGCCCCCTTCAAGCCAACGCCGCAAGCCTTTTGGACCACGCGTTAACGCATCCAACACAAAGTGCATGGGAGTCCTTGGGGATGTGATCCAATGTATTTACTATGGTAGAAGGCAATGGACAGCAAAGTTGGGAGGAGCCGAGGATACCTCTGTCCTGAGTCGCTAAGGTCCTTGCCGATGCCCTACCTCTGTTCGGTGAGCCTGCGGTACTTGTCCTTGTCCGCCGCGCTGAGGCGCAGCAGGGGCTTCAGACCCTCCCGGTAGGTCTTCACGTTCTGGTTGTCCACGTACACGTCGTACAAGTCCTTCTTCTCCTCGAAGATCTTCTCGGTCGTGCCTACGCGACACACACACACACACACACACACACACACACACACACACACACAGTAGTTTAGCAGCCTATAGTGCATTAGCCAATAGTGTTGTAGCATATAGAGTAGTGTGCCTATGCTTACAGCTGGCGTCACCAGCGGCAACCATGCAGCTCAGGTGTCTGGCTCAAGGGCACAAAGACCTTTTTTCCCCCCAGGATCGAACCAGCAACCCTCTGTCTGACCTACTGTACTCCTCAAGCAACTAACGGCGCCGCATGAGTGATCAACTCAGAGGAGGAGAGGAGAGGAGAGAGGGGAGAGGAGGAGAGGAGGAGAGGAGGAGAGGAGGGGAGGAGGACAGGGGAGGAGAGGGGAGGAGAGAGGAGGGGAGGAGAGGGGAGAGGAGAGGAGAGGAGAGGGGATTCACTTAACAGCACTGACAGATGGAATTGGTATTAATATGGACTGCAGGAATCGTAACGTTCACTGTGACATTCAAGAATAACTTTTTTCTACCAAGCAGACAGATGTGCACACATGTGGGCACACACACAGGCATGTGCATGCCAACGCACACACACACACACACAGGCACACACACACACACCAAGAAATTCATATTTTGAGCTGATTCAAAAACACTATTGTGGAGTGTGTAGTGTGTGTGGAGTGTGTGTGGTTGATGGCTGGTTTACAGCCTCGCCTGGCCCCAGTCAGACTGATTGGACTCTGGCTGGGTGGGGCTGCACACCTGTGGGGCAGAGCAATCATGGCACCCAGGATAAACC
>JAOPJI010000107.1:5058004-5070958 GCA_027122695.1 Merluccius productus
AATTAGGACATATCTCGGGTTCTATTTGGAGTACAAAAATAATATTGGTATCGTTGGAAAGGTAAAAATGTCCTCTTCGTTTGGGGGGGGGGGGGGGCTGGGATTGAATTAGGGGAGGCTGAAGCCCCCCCAGAAACGGCCTAAAACCGCCACTGGTCGCAACTAATATGAAGCAAAGGAAAGCGAAACGCCCGCGAAACGCAGTCTTTAGATTTTAATCTCAGTCTAAAGTGTGATTTGTGAGACCAGTCAACGAGTGACTCAATAAACACCACTCATCAATAATAAATTAATTAATTGCAGGCAATAAAGCACAAGATAAGTGTCAGATCTACCTCACTCCTGCATAACCTGGTATACAGGTACAGTTTGCGCCCCATAGTCCATCGTTGCAGAAACCCTCGTTCGAACACTGCAGATCTCTACCACACTGTGCTGGAGGATGGGCCCACCTGAAACAAAGCAGAGAGAAACTCTTCACTCATCAATAGAGTGGCAGTCTGTGAGTTAAACGAAGGCAGTGTTGCCAGTTCTCACAGTTAAAGTAGGGCGTTAAAGTACCAGCATACCAGTGCAATGCTGAGATACTGGCAGGTTAGCAACAGATTACAGATACATTTTTTGACAATATGTAAACCTATTAATCATCTAGTGAAATATCTTTATGAAGTTACCTAATTTGATAGAAACAAAAATACAGCACTTACTGACAGAGTGGTCCGGCATAGTCTTTAGGGCATATACATGTGTACATATTGGGACCATCTTTACAAGTGCCTCCGTGTTCACAAGCGTGATGGTCACACTCATTCAGATCTTCACCGCAGTGACCGCCAGCATATCCAGGGTGGCAGCGACACTCGTAACCGCCCAAATAGTCTCTGCAGGTTCCGTGGCCACACGGCCCAGAGGCACAGTCGTCAATGTCCACATGGCAACGATCTCCCGTCCAGCCGGCGTTGCAAACACAGCCAAACTTATTAAACAGGTCTTCGCACCTTGCTCCGTTTCGACACGGATCCGAGGCACAAACGGGGGCGCCCTTACAACCCACGGTGATCTTCGGATCCCCCACCAGGTGGAACTGGGCGGACTGCGGGGCCTTGCGGTCGTCCACGAAGGGCAGGTACACCCCTCCGATTCGCACCGCTCCCAGGCAGCCCGTGAACCTCTCGCCGATGGACACCGCCGCCTCCTTGTCGGCGAGGAACCGAATGCTCCCGCTGCGATGGGGCGCGCTGCTGGCGTCGGTGATCCCGTCCACCGTGATGGTCCAGGGAGAGAGGGGCTCCTTCTTTCGCTCGGCCATCGCCACGGTCACGCGATGCCAGCTCCCGTCGGCCACCAGGCGTATCCCACTGAAGGCCATCGTCTCCACGCCGTTGCCGGTGCGGATCTCCACATGGATCGAGGAATCCAGCAGGCCCACCGTCAGCAGGTCGGAGCCGCGCGCCGCCCGCAGCAGCACCGCGTTCTGGGAGCGCGTCCGCAGCTCCATGTAGATGCTGGTCACCGGGTCAGACACGGTACCGCTGGCCCGGTACCGGACCGGGCTGTTTTCAAAGGTTGCATTGTAGACACCTGAAACATGTGTTGTTGGTGATGAGATGGTTGATCGGATTAATCGTTTGTCCGTTGTCTTTGGAAATATTCAGTAAGCCTACATGTCGCTTTAAAAATGTAATGGTTTTCAATTTAATCTTTTTTTTTTTACCCGAAAAATGTCCCGAACAATATAATATTATTTTTTACCCGATAAATGTACCGAACAATGTAATAATTTTTTGTAACCCAGAATTTACCATCTGGGATTAATAAAGTACATCTAATCTTATGATAACAAAAACAAAAATAACAAAATATATATATATATTCTGAATGAACCACATTTCGTGAAATCACGTATTCTTCTTACATTCATATCCATCAGAGAGGTCCACACAGTGGCCACCGTTGACACACGGACCGCTAACACACCACACTCTGGTCCCGCAGGTCTTCCCCGTGTAATGCTTGGGACAGGAACATGTGAAATCGTTGAACGTGATGGCGCAGCTCCCTTTGTTTTCACATGGCTCCACCTTAAGGAAACAGTATGATTTCATATTTATATATCAAGGCCTGTCTTTCAAACGAGTTATGGTTTAGTCAGTTCTACAGAATAAGAATACTGAGGGTACTTAAAGGTGCTGTAGAGATAAGATTTAAGAGCTATTATTTGAGTGTACTTTTTTAAGAAATGGCGCAGCCATCTGTCAGATATTAGTGAGTTAAATGCGCTGTAAGAATACCTGTTTCGAGTTGAGAAAATGTACATTTAAGACCGCTCCCGGCTCATTTCTTACCAATTAGGGCGTCTCTTCCCTGATTGGTCTGAGGATTACATCTTGCCTATCAATCACAGCTGCGTGAAATGCAACACTTCTCAATGCCGGAGAAACGGAGAAACGTAGGGAGGGAGGGGATTTTTTTTATGTTGTTTAGTTTCAAAATCTCTTCTGCTCTTTTCTGCTTTCTCTCTCTCTTGGCAACTCTCAAATCGTACTTACAGCACCTTAAGGTTAAGTCAGTTACACAGAATATAACAATTCATATTTGAGGGTATACTCGAACGTGTGCAGTGTAGAGAATTAAAGAGATTCATTAGAAGATTTCCTACCCGGCACGCATCATCACTGACACATCCGATCTCAACGTGTTCAGCATCACGTGCTAAACACAGACTCTCTTCCTCTGAGCCCCTCCACGCTTCTAGGACCAGATGCACCGTGTCCAGACGCATGTCCTGCAGGCAGCCTTTGAAAGGCCCACCCCAGGCCTCTGAGCTCCAGCGTTGGGGGAGACCTCCTACGTAGGCCACATCCCCACTGTTCACCTCCACCTCCGGGATCTCCCCTATCCCGTAGCGAAGACCCGCATGCTCAAAGATCACCTGCCTGTGCTGGACCTCCACTTGTAGAAACTGCTTCTCGCCGTTGGCTACAAATATGGGCGCTGTTAACGGTGCGCTGTTGGGAAGGGAACTAACAAAGACCCTCCCCATGCGCAGGTACACGGAGAAGTATGCCTGTCCCTCGTCGTCTCCCGTTGGTCTCCGCAGCTGAAAGAGTAGGCCGTCTGGCTTCAAGGACCTGATGAAGAAGGAAACGCTAAATTTCCCCCGATGACTGCTTCTGACGTCGTAGGCACTGTAGCTCACTGTGTCTTCGTGGCTGTACGTCCACGACTGGAATTCTGTCGGAGCAGACATTGACATTCATTTATTGAATTTATTGATTGAATGCATTATCGTTTACAATTAGTTATACTCCCGAAAAGAGTTATGGAGATGTTGCCATTGGTATGTGGACTACATGTATTTTGAGGAAAGTGCTTACCCTCTGAGCAGCTCTGGCTACGGTAGGGGCGGTGACAGTCACATCGGTAGTTGGTCCACAGGTCCACACATTGTCCGTTTCCGGAGCAAGGATCGGACTCACACCATTCAGTCTTACTACAGCCGAGCTCATGGCTGGGGTCCTCTGGAAGATCTTGTGGCAAGATTGGCTTTGAGTCTATCTCTAGGTCTTCCATACATCCAAGGAAACCCTTGCCGCTCGCAGTCCGCTCCAAGAGGTCGCCCGGTGCGCCACCCACATAAACGTGAGCAAAGGATTCAGGATTTAACTGAAGCCCGTTATGATCGCCATCTACAAGTTTGCATCCTTGAGGGTCACAATTGGAGCCTTTTAACACCAAAACGAGACTGTCTTCGGTCACAAATGCATGTGCATCCCACCAATCCCCATCGTTAACCGAGTCCGGATAATGGACATCCATTTCGGATCCCTCAAAAAGGGCCTTTGCATGAAGACCACTGTTCACAATCTCCAGCGACAGATAACTGGCGGCATCGCCTCTATAAAACAGCAACATGTTTGGTAGCGTCGTCCGAAAGCGTAGCCGCACCCCACTGTACCCCGTGAGGTGGCGTGGCTGCTGTTCCGCTCCCCTTCGCCTGCGGTCCTCTCGAGCGATGACTTCGATGTGGACAAATCCTGCAGTCGAGAAGGAGAAGGTGGTTTGCGTGGAACACCGGTCGTCGTAGAAGCCGTGCGGGCACAGGCAGGTGTGGCCGTGCTCCTCGTTGCGCAGCCACGGGAGGCAGGTGGCTCCGTTCTGACACTCGTGGTCCACACAGCCGTAGAGTTTGACGTGGCAGCGGTCTCCTCCCCAAGGGAGTTTACCGGCGGGCTCAACGTTGGGACAGTGGCAGACGTAGGAGGCCACGCCGTCTACACACCAGCCGCCATTAAGGCAAGGCTGGCTCTCACACTCGTCGATGTTGATCTCACAGATGTCACCTGGGAAGATGGCATCATTGTTATGGTGGTGGCAGTGGTGGATGCATATTAATAAATACATTCACAAAATATATGATCACTACAATTTAAGTGACGACAGTCAATCTGCAATTGCACTTGTCCCTGCTGAAACTGATTTAAAAAAAACAAGAAACTGATATAGCGCATATTTACGCATGTTTGTTTCAGAGCAAACTTTCAATTTAACATATGGCAATAATTATGACTTTCCTTATATCTCTTCCCTTATATCTGTCCAGCAACAAAATATGTTGCAACATTGCAATCCTAATAATGATAGCTCCAACTTAAGATGCCGTTGACTCTACAATGGAGCTGCATACTATATTAATATGAATATTATATATTATAATATTATATGAATATATTAATATTGCATACCTGCAAATCCAGCTGCACATATACAGGCGTAACCATTGATCTGATCCTCACAGATTCCACCATTCTGACAGGGCTCCGACTCACACTCGTCAATATTGACAGAACAGTTCTCTCCTAGAAAATAAAGATAAAATAAAACCCAAATTATTTTAAAAAAAGACTCAAAACAAAAAATTATAATGAATGATCTTTCCTTTACGTATGCTGACCTGCAAAACCAGGCTGACACTGACAGATATACCCTGCAGCATCTGCATGGTCCAGCTCCCAGCCCACCTCCCAGTGGGTTGGGTCTGACCTCTGGTAACACTCTCCTCCGTTCTGGCACGGCTGCACGGCACACTCGTCGATGTCAATCTCACAGTGTGGCCCTTCATAACCTTGAAAGGATATATTCCATATTAACGTTGACAATCGGCATAAAATCACATCACAAAATAAAACTTTTATTTATCATCCCATGAGTTAAAATGAAGGTTGAATAAAACAACAGTTCTTAACATTTTGCGAGTGTGACTGACAATTTTTTAAAGCATGTAATATTTTTTAAATTATTATATAAAAAAAAAATTATATATATAAATTATATATATATATATATATATAAATAAATAAACCTGCGGGTCGCAGGTTTATATCATACCTGGCCAGCAGAGGCAGTTGTACTCTTTGACGCCCTCCAGACAGGTGGCCCCATGCTGACAGGGACCAGAAGCACATTCCAGAATGTCCTCTTCACAGTGGTCCCCCAAGAAACCCGTCTCCGTGCAGTCACACGCGTAACTGCAGGTCACATGATCGAGTGTTTTAGAGAATGCTATGGGATGTTAAGCCTGATAAACCAGACTATGACATAAATGTATACTACTACTGGCTGAGCAAATTCATTTGCCACGGCTAGAGGTCTAGATTTCTAGGCTAATGGAATGTGGGAATTCAAACTGATTCATTCATTTTAGAGGACAAAACACGTAGTCTTTAAATCTAAAATAGAGATCAATGAATATCCATATAATCAGAACACAGTGGTGATATTAGTAAGTTGATTAATCGAATGATAAAAGGTTATTATCAAAGCAAGCAAATTAGCAAGCAAATCATTTGCCATTATGGCATTTTATTGTTTAATTGCTTAATCAAAAAACTATTAAGCATAATTTACTTATTGTAAATTAATTTGTTTGAAATGTGACCCAAAGGTTACTTACAATGATTAAATGAATCAGTAATAATAATAATCATAATAATAATCATAATAATCATAATAATCATAATAATAATAATGATGATAATAATAATAAATATCAGTTGCAGCCCTGACATAGTATGCAGTAATATAACTATACACACTACAGTCATCCTTGAAACCAGGGGACTTCAGGTCTTCAGACGGACAAATGAAGACCGGTCTCTCTCTGTCTCTGAAGAAACCATACATACGGTATAACCTTTACACATACCTGTTTACAAGGTCATGACAGGTCGCTCCATTTTGGCAAGGCTCGCTCGCGCACTCATCCACATCCACTTCACAGTCTGTGCCATCAAAACCTGGCCGACATTCGCAGGAGTACATTGCAACGAGATCATGGCATGTGGCTTCATTCTGGCAAGGGTTGGACTCGCACTCATCAATCTCATTTTCACAGTTCACTCCTAAGGAGGCAAGATAAATATTGCACTTTAGAAACAGCGTAAGCAGCAGTTGTGTGACACAGTTAAAGGCGCTGTAGGTGAGATTATTTGAGTGTAATTTGTTAGAAATGGCCGAGCCATCAGTCAGCCATCAGTGAGTGAAATGCACTTAGAATATCTGTTCTGAGTTGACTGCGCTGCCTCTGTATGAGATGTTTTATGACCAATCATCTCTCCCCTGATTAGTTTGGGGGAATCCATCTTGCCTTGTTGTTTGGTTTCAAAATCTTGCTCTCTTCTGCTCTTTGCTGCTCTCTCTCTCTCTCGCTTGAACTTTCTACAAGGCATTACGCAGGCCAATGTGTGGTTCTTTGCTTCAGATTAGATGACATCAGAATGCCGCCGCAGGGCTAACCCCCCCCCCGACAGATACCAGCGCTCACTCTTCACACAGACCAGGCGTGGTGACAGAGAAGACTAAGAGAAGCGGGGATGTGTCTTTTCTCAATTGCACGGTGACTTTATCTGACAGAGGCAGAGATAAACATGTGTTGCTTTGAGACATTTCATTGTGGACTATATCAATGTGTGTCATTTATTCAAGGAAAAAAAATTAATTTTTCTAGTTTTCAACACAAATCAACTCAACAATATTTTGCCCTCCCACTGGTTGGATACACAAAATACAATTACATTTGATTCCTATATGGCTACTACACTTTGTCCAGTTGTTTTCTGAAACTAGCTAGGCCTATACTCCAATTTGTGTTGTATTGATTGTTCTCAGACTCACTTGTCTCACGCATCTGCTCAACGACTAAATGTAAAATGTTAATACCATTCTAAAGGGGAAATTGAAAGAAACTCAAAAGTGTATATCTCCAAATTGTGTAAACCAGTGACTCACTACTCATTGTGTTATATCGATCAGTTGGAGCTGATACTTCTGTAGCTTCTGTGGTCTACAGCTCTAGACCGTCTGTGGTCTACAACTCTAGACCGTCTGTGGTCTACAACTCTAGACCGTCTGTGGTCTACAACTCTAGACCTTCTGTGGTCTACAACCCTAGACCTTCTGTGGTCTACAGCTCTAGACCTTCTGTGGTCTACAGCTCTAGACCTTCTGTGGTCTACAACTCTAGACCGTCTGTGGTCTACAGCTCTAGACCTTCTGTGGTCTACAGCTCTAGACCTTCTGTGGTCTACAGCTCTAGACCTTCTGTGGTCTACAGCTCCATCATGAAGCCTGTGTGACGTGCACCAAGTGATTGAACTTGCCCGCGAAGCCGCCGAGACATTCGCACTTGTAGCGGTCCATCTCGTTGATGCACGTGGCGTTGTTTTCGCAGGGGCGCGACGCACACTCGTTGATGTCGACCTCACAGTTGTAGCCCTGGAAACCGGGCACGCAGAAGCAGTGGAACTCCGCCACCCCGTCCACGCAGATCGCGCCGTTCTGGCACGGCTGGGACGCGCACTCGTTCACGTCATCTTCACAGTGACGCCCTTCGAACCCCGCGGCACACTGGCACGTGAAGCCCTCGGGGAGCAGGACGCAGGTGCCGCGGTTCCGGCAAGGTGCGTCTATGCAGTCCGTGACGTGTGTTTGGCAGTGACCTCCTCCGTACCCTGCGGGACATCTGCAGAAGTAGCCGTTGAGCTGGTCCACGCACACCGATCGCGGTTCGGAACACGGGTTGCTCTCGCATTCGTCTATGTTCTCGGTGCAGTTGTCGCCGGTTAATCCGTCCGGGCACACGCAGTGGTATTGCGTGGTGCCGGGTGTGCTGGTGCAGTCGTCGCAGGGGGAAAAAAAGCAAGCATCGTAGAGTTGGTCACAGTCCTTGCCCATGTAGCGGACCCCGTCCCTGGGACAGATGCAGACGTAGTCGTCCATGTTGTCCACGCAAGTGGCGGCGTTCCGGCACGGTGCAGACAAGCACCTATCTGAGGTGGCGTTACACAGTATTCCTAAAACAAACAGACAGAGTGAATTAGTTTCATGTTGATAATTATTATTATTAAATTCAAGAGCGTAGGTGGTGGTGGGGGGGTTTCCCCCAGAATTCACAATTTTCCTGCATTTACTCGCCATGTCAGGTATGTCTTAGGATTTATGTCTTAGGAAATGTCCCCCCGGTCCTTAGTTGATCCTATGCCCATGACTAAATTACAATTATGTTTTTATTTTTGCATTAATCATCACTTGCAGTTGAGGAACATGGCAACTCTACTTTTATATTCTGGCCAAGTAAAACTTACAAAGTGACTAAAACTTCAACAACGAAAAAAGGGTCATGAATAGCTAAAATGTTCACAAAAAATGTGCTCTGATCATTTTGTTTGACACTGTGTACGCTATTATCTAGTACGAAGGCATTACTTCTTTACATTAGTTTACATTGTTGTTGCTATATACTTGCTAAAATAGAAGCATGCTAGATACATGCTAAAATGACTTTAGATATATGAAGATGTAGCTAAATATCAAATACATGATTATTTAGTTGAATGAACATTTGAGGGGTCAAGCTGGTTTGTGTAGGCATTGTTCCTGCATTCACTTTGTGTTGTCCCTGCGCCTGCCATAGACCCTGTGTGAAAGTAGTCCACATTCCTTGTATGGGTCAATCTGTGCCCCCCCCTCCGGATATACCACTCACTCACCCCAATCCTCCAGCACCAAATCCCTCCCAACACTTTCATCCGTGCCCAGTTTTTCCCCATTCTCATTGAAGTGGAACATATTAACACAAGTTGACTGAGCAAGCGAAAGAAAGGACAATTTTTAAACGCATGCAATTAGTTACTAACGCTCACTATGCTACTTATGTATAGTATAAAAGTTGTTCTTTGCGCTCAACTGTCAAATCTTGTAAATCTCATAAGATTATAGGTTAACGGGCACCAAGAGAGAGGACTATGGCTTCTCGAGTCGACTCAAATGAATGAACCTTAACAGCCATCAGCAGTTAAGCATAGCCTACTTAATGCTTCATATTTACTAATTGGCAAGGAACAACTTGTTTGGATCAAATGTTAACTAAACCTTTAGATGGGACTCAACAGTACTTGCACACATCCAAGTTGTCAGGATATGATAATTGTTATGCAATTTCCTTGTATGTTTTTGTCCATAACATAATACTGGACAACTTGACTTGACTGAACATTGTGATATGTATATTACTTTTCACTTTTAAGGGCAGCCATTGTTGATAAATAAACTACCATGCTATGTCAAAGCAATGGGTGACTTTGCTTCCTTAAAATAAATATGCCATTATTTACATTTCTCTCCCTTTATTTTTGCTTTTGCTATTAAGTTCATAGATTGATAGGTTACTGAGCCACTACACATTGTTTTGCAGTCATTTACTATCATAATCTGTCCTTAGTTAGTACCTGATGTTGCAACGCATTTTTTTAAGGAAAAGCATATAATATAAAATGTATAATTGAAAACACAGTAGTCACCTCCCTCGTCATCTTTATCCACAGACCCTTTTCTAAGCCTTTTTTCTCTTGCAATGTCTGAAGGTTGATCTTAGATTGTGTTGCTCAAGTGCATCCAGTTAATAATCTCCTTGTTTCTGTCTTCATGAATAAGCACCCCAAATTGTCTGTACTTCACATTCCTGCCAGTAGCAGCTCAGCAGGTACACTGTTGTCCTTGTCAACAGTCGTTGGTTGATTCCTAGGACTCCTCCTAAGTACTGTTGAGGTATCCTTGAGTAAGACACTTAGGCCTACTTGCTTTACTGTTCCCGTGGTGGGCTGGCATTCATATTGTGAGCCACTCACCATTGTTAGAATGTGTATGTGAGTGAATGAGAGGCATTTGAGTGACTTACAAAGTTCCATATAAAATGCGGCCCATTCAGCATTTATTTACATAAGAATTACAGCAGGTCCTGTCTAACATGAATCTCATTTATTTTACATCTAAAAATATGACAATGAACAAGAGCACATCAAGCTGAAGGATTGCTGAAAACTGACAGATCAAACCCTAATGTAAACCTAATGTCATCTTGACAACATCCCAAACTATACATGATTATATAGTATTGAGTCAGTATGAAAATGGACAGAAAGCAAAGGAAACCAATATAGCAGAGGGAAACCGTCAGGGCCCTCTAGAAGACCGAAGATATTCTAGATATTCAAATTGTATTTTATGAATTCATAATTTGACGATCAACATCTAAACAAAAATGTTTCTGTGGAAATAAACCCTTCAAACCTGCCTATTCAATTTGTGTTGGAATGTGAAGGGTTAAATGAAAGAAGCCCCTCTGTCAGCCTATCAGAATTTTGCTGACTGCAGTTGTTGAGAGGAAAATGCTATGCAGCTCTGTGATTGGTGGTCCCGTTATAATTTCACAGAGGGTCGAGATATAGTAATTCAATGAGAGACTCATTTCAAATGACAATAAAATTGACAAATCATATCTTCCCTCTGAATGGGTGAGCTTTGTTATCGCTAACTTTATGACAAGTTCGGCCCGCTGTCAGGGACAAGAATCACAAGCTAATAAACGAGTTAGCTAGCTAATAAACTAGCTCCCTTGCTTATGGGGCGTGATTTAGTTTACTTCACGATGACAGCTGTCGCGAGTAGCATAACCGCTAGTGAGGAGGACATTGTTTCTGATTTATTATCGATGCCATTTTCTATGTTAACTTTTAATAAAAATGTGATTATGCGATTATTTGTCAGGAGGATTTGCATTTTGCTTAATAGATAGCATTGTTGCATTGCTAAGGTTGTACTAGTGTTTTTATTTTTGTTTCAGAGCTGGTGTTGTCCTAGGTATCTTCTGCAGTACTATAGAGAGGACACAGTAAGCTAAGCTGGAGGTTTGCTTTTTTTCCCGACGGGGGAAGTGGGGTCAGAGGGCCAAGGTTTAAGTCACGGTTTGCTACTACGTGAAGTCTATTACCCAAAAAGTTACAACATAACCTATACTTTATAATCATTCTGACTGACACAAATGTAATACCAGCACCTAAAAAATCGCAAAAAGTTGTGTAGCTGGTACCAGAGACAGCTCCTAGACATCATAACATCAAACCACTAGCCACACTTTAGCACACAAAAAAAGATAGTAAGTGAATGTAGCTCAGTGAGAGCAACAAGTAGGCCTACACATTATGGATAAGGCCAAAAGACTGACCTACTGAAGTGGCTAATAAAGAAGGACATGAAAACCTTCCAATTATTCTAACGCTGTCCTAACGAAGCTACCAGACGACGGCAGGTGCTGCTGTCTTGCTTACTTCCTGCGAGACAGGAAATCACCACCTGTTGTGTTGTGATGTCCAACCTCTTGCTTATTTTGCTACCACATACCCTCACCTTGTGTGCTCTTGTGTACTCACTAATACTTAACTTAGCGTCGTAGGGCCTCCAGGTGGAAAAGGGCTTGTGCTCAACTAATCTACTTTTCTTTGTGCTTCCTGGCAGCTAGTCTCAGGGAAAAGGCCTGCGGTGTGGCAGCTTTGCGACGCTGCCGTGCCACTGGCCCGTTGGCACCAGAAGGTTCATGTCATATCCAATTGTGTTTCAAGTGTCTCCTCCTCAGCTCTTATCTGGAGCCGTCGCTGGGTTGGAAGGTGACAGATTACAGAGCAGTGTCCGGGTGAGTTTTAGCCACCTGTAAACTGTCTCGTTCTCAGGACTGGAGGGTCTAATTGTTTGCATGCATGATATTGTAAGAGCCATACAACAAGCATTTAGGTACTATATGAATGTGTCATTATTCAATTATAGTTAGTTTACTGTAGAGGATTTGGTGAAATTAATATTTCAGCAATACATTTATTTTCCCTACTTACTGCAGATATGTGGCCATTTAGTGAATCTAAGTCACTCTAATGTTCCTGTATGCATCATGTCTGTTTGGGAATAACCTTTCACTGGAAACTTAAAATTCTGAATATTTTCTACATATTCTACTTGCTACACATTCCCTATACATTCAGATGACATTTTTTTTTAAATCTCAGTTTGTTTTGGTTTCCATTTTTATTTTATTACTTATGTTCATGGGTATATTGTCTTCAACATCCAATATGAATCTCATTTCATTAAGCTGGTATTGTAAACCTTGAGAACCTCAAGCAGGTGTGACAAAATCTGTGAGCCTCTACTTGTCTTAATCTCTCCTAGACCTCTGTGGTTCAATCCTCTTGTTTCTTTAAGCTTCTAGTGTCCATACCACATTACAGCTTTTGGCTCGATTCACTAGAGTTTTGGGCTTTCTCTTTTGTAGATGAGGTGAAACTTTTATTCGACTCGATTTATTTTACATTTATTTTATAAAAGATGCACAAAATGTCATATGTTTAATGTGTGAAATTGTATGATCTCCATTTAAAACATTAAAGTGTTTATTTTGCTGTTTAACCTTTTTTTTGTTTGTTGGCCACACAAGGTATCCAAGTTTCACCCATTGGTTTGCTAAAAAACCCCCACTAATAACTAGCGAATCATGAAGTAGAAATATGCACACTGTCCATTAAAAGCTCACACGATACTAGATAGTATACAGTAATACAAAGTTTATTA